>JANEHU010004280.1:0-14317 GCA_027563435.1 Nasonovia ribisnigri | reverse complement strand
GTAATATTTTTCAAAGTTGGAATAATACGTAGAAGGTCCCATAAAATATTGGAATTTTAATATAAACATGGTCCAACAATGGGATTGCAAAGAGTTTCGGATATTTTCCTATACTTATGGAGAAACTTGCCTTCCATTTTGTTGTATGGATCCTTGTACGAAATTCGTAGGAAATCAATGAAGAATAAAAATGGCATAATCATCAAAACAATTATCTAAAAAAGGTTGTAAATAGTTTTTTATTATTTTAGCTATTCTTGGAAAAAGTTGGCTGCTATTGCTTACTATGCAGTATTTTTCAATGTTCGTTTAAAATGTATAGGATCCCATAAAATATTGGAATTTTAATACAAACATAGTCCAACAATGGGTTTGCAAAGAGTTTCGGATATTTTCCTATACTTATGGAGAAAGTTGCTTTCCATTTTGTGGTATAGATACTTGTATGCACTTCGTAGGAAATCAATGAAGAATAAAAATTGCATTATCATCAAAACAATTATCTAAAAGAGGTTGCAAATAGTTTTTTATTATTTTAAAAACCTTTGGATAATGTTAGCTGCCATTGTTAAGCAGGAAGTATATTTCAAAGTTCAAATAAAATGTAGAAGGTCCCATAAAATAGTGGAATTTTAATACAAAAATAGTGCAAAAATATTTTTGCAAACATTTTTGGATTTTGTAAGGTACCTTTGTATAATGTTGGTCGCCATTGTTTAGTAAGTAATATTTTTCAAAGTTGGAATAATACGTATAAGATCCCATTAAATAGTGGAATTTTAAAACAAACACGGTGCAAAAATGTTTTTGCCATCATTTTTGGAATTTATAAGAACCTTTGTATAATGTTGGTCAACATTGTTTAGTAAGCAATATTTTTCAAAATTCGTTTAAAATGTATAAGATCCTATTTAATAGTGGAATTTTAATACAAAAATAGTGCAACAATATTTTTACAAACATTTTTGGATTTTTTAAGGTACCTTTGTATAATGTTGGTCGCCATTGTTTAGTAAGTAATATTTTTCAAAGTTGGAATAATACGTAGAAGGTCCCATAAAATATTGGAATTTTAATACAAACATGGTCCAACAATGGGATTGCAAAGAGTTTCGGATATTTTCCTATACTTATGGAGAAACTTGCCTTCCATTTTGTTGTATGGATACTTGTACGAAATTCGTAGGAAATCAATGAAGAATAAAAATGGCATAATCATCAAAACAATTATCTAAAAAAAGGTTGTAAATAGTTTTTTATTATTTTAGCTATTCTTGGAAAAAGTTGGCTGCTATTGCTTACTATGCAGTATTTTTCAATGTTCGTTTAAAATGTATAGGATCCCATAAAATATTGGAATTTTAATACAAACATAGTCCAACAATGGGTTTGCAAAGAGTTTCGGATATTTTCCTATACTTATGGAGAAAGTTGCTTTCCATTTTGTGGTATAGATACTTGTATGAACTTTGTAGGAAATCAATGAAGAATAAAAATTGCATTATCATCAAAACAATTATCTAAAAGAGGTTGCAAATAGTTTTTTATTATTTTAAAAACCTTTGGATAATGTTAGCTGCCATTGTTAAGCAGGATGTATATTTCAAAGTTCAAATAAAATGTAGAAGGTCCCATAAAATAGTGGAATTTTAATACAAAAATAGTGCAAAAATATTTTTGCAAACATTTTTGGATTTTGTAAGGTACCTTTGTATAATGTTGGTCGCCATTGTTAAGTAAGTAATATTTTTCAAAGTTGGAATAATACGTATAAGATCCCATTAAATAGTGCAATTTTAAAACAAACACGGTGCAAAAATGTTTTTGCCATCGTTTTTGGAATTTATAAGAACCTTTGTATAAAGTTGTTCAACATTGTTTAGTAAGCAATATTTTTCAAAATTCGTTTAAAATGTATAAGATCCTATTTAATAGTGGAATTTTAAAACAAACATAGTTCAACAATATTTTTGCACACATTTTTGGATTTTATAAGATACCTTTGTATAATGTTGGTCGTTATTGTTTAGTAAGTAATATTTTTCAAAATTCGCTTAAAATGTATAAGATCCTATTTAATAGTGGAATTTTAATACAAAAATAGTGCAACAATATTTTTGCAAACATTTTTCGATTTTTTAAGGTACCTTTGTATTATGTTGGTCGCCATTGTTTAGTAAGTAATATTTTTCAAAGTTGAATAATACGTAGAAGGTCCCATAAAATAGTGGAATTTTAATTCAAACATGGTCCAACAAAGGGTTAGCAAACAGTTTCGGATATTTTCCTATACTTATGGAGAAAGTTGTCTTCCATTTTGTTGTATGGATACTTGTACGAAATTCGTAGGAAATCAATGAAGAATAAAAATGGCATAATCATCAAAACAATTATCTAAAAAAAGGTTGTAAATAGTTTTTTTATTATTTTAGCTATTCTTGGAAAAAGTTGGCTGCTATTGCTTACTATTCAGTATTTTTCAATGTTCATTTAAAATGTATAGGATCCCGTAAAATATTGGAATTTTAATACAAACATAGTCCAACAATGGGTTTGCAATGAGTTTCGGATATTTTCCTATACTTATGGAGAAAGTTGCTTTCCATTTTGTGGTATAGATACTTGTATGAACTTCGTAGGAAATCAATGAAGAATAAAAATTGCATTATCATCAAAACAATTATCTAAAAGAGGTTGCAAATAGTTTTTTATTATTTTAAAAACCTTTGGATAATGTTAGCTGCCATTGTTAAGCAGGAAGTATATTTCAAAGTTCAAGTAAAATGTAGAAGGTCCTATAAAATAGTGGAATTTTAATACAAAAATAGTGCAAAAATATTTTTGCAAACATTTTTGGATTTTGTAAGGTACCTTTGTATAATGTTGGTCGCCATTGTTAAGTAAGTAATATTTTTCAAAGTTGGAATAATACGTATAAGATCCCATTAAATAGTGGAATTTTAAAACAAACACGGTGCAAAAATGTTTTTGCCATCATTTTTGGAATTTATAAGAACCTTTGTATAAAGTTGGTCAACATTGTTTAGTAAGCAATATTTTTCAAAATTCGTTTAAAATGTATAAGATCCTATTTAATAGTGGAATTTTAATACAAAAATAGTGCAAAAATATTTTTGCAAACATTTTTGGATTTTGTAAGGTACCTTTGTATAATGTTGGTCGCCATTGTTTAGTAAGTAATATTTTTCAAAGTTTGAATAATACGTATAAGATCCCATTAAATAGCTAAAATTATAAAAAACTATTTACAACCTTTTTTAGATAATTGTTTTGATGATTATGCCATTTTTATTCTTCATTGATTTCCTACGAATTTCGTACAAGTATCCATACAACAAAATGGAAGGCATTTTTCTCCATAAGCATAGGAAAATATCCGAAACTGTTTGCTAACCCTTTGTTGGACCATGTTTGAATTAAAATTCCACTATTTTATGGGACCTTCTACGTATTATTCCAACTTTGAAAAATATTACTTACTAAACAATGGCGACCAACATAATACAAAGGTACCTTAAAAAATCCAAAAATGTTAGCAAAAATATTGTTGCCTTATTTTTGCATTAAAATTCCACTATTAATTAGGATCTTATACATTTTAAGCGAATTTTGAAAAATATTACTTACTAAACAATAACGACCAACATTATACAAAGGTATCTTATAAAATCCAAAAATGTTTGCAAAAATATTGTTGAACTATGTTTGTTTTAAAATTCCACTATTAAATAGGACCTTCTACATTTTATTTGAACTTTGAAATATACTTCCTGCTTAACAATGGCAGCTAACATTATCCAAAGGTTTTTAAAATAATAAAAAACTATTTGCAACCTCTTTTAGATAATTGTTTTGATGGTAATGCAATTTTTATTCTTCATTGATTTCCTACGAAGTTCATACAAGTATCTATACCACAAAATGGAAAGCAACTTTCTCCGTAAGTATAGGAAAATATCCGAAACTCTTTGCAAACCCATTGTTGGACTATGTTTGTATTAAAATTCCCATATTTTATTGGATTCTATACATTTTAAACGAACATTGAAAAATACTGCATAGTAAGCAATAGCAGCCAACTTTTTCCAAGAATAGCTAACATAATAAAAAATTATTTACAACCTTTTTTAGATAATTGTTTTGATGATTATGCCATTTTTATTCTTCATTGATTTCCTACGAAGTTCATACAAGTATCTATACCACAAAATGGAAGACAACTTTCTCCATAAGTATAGGAAAATATCCGAAACTGTTTGCTAACCCTTTGTTGGACCATGTTTGAATTAAAATTCCACTATTTTATGGGACCTTCTACGTATTATTCCAACTTTGAAAAACTTACTAAACAATGGCGACCAACATAATACAAAGGTACCTTAAAAAATCCAAAAATGTTTGCAAAAATATTGTTGCACTATTTTTGCATTAAAATTCCACTATTAATTAGGATCTTATACATTTTAAACGAATTTTGAAAAATATAACTTACTAAACAATGCCGACCCACATTATACAAAGGTATCTTATAAAATCCAAAAATGTTTGCAAAAATATTGTTGAACTATGTTTGTATTAAAAGTCAACTATTTAATGGGATCTTCTACGTATTATTCCAACTTTGAAAAAGATAACTTACTAAACAATGGCGACCAACATTATACAAAGGTACCTTAAAAAATCCAAAAATGTTTGCAAAAATATTGTTGCACTATTTTTGCATTAAAATTCCACTATTAATTAGGATCTTATACATTTTAAACGAATTTTGAAAAATATAACTTACTAAACAATGCCGACCAACATTATACAAAGGTATCTTATAAAATCCAAAAATGTTTGCAAAAATATTGTTGAACTATGTTTGTATTAAAAGTCAACTATTTAATGGGATCTTCTACGTATTATGCCAACTTTGAAAAAGATTACTTACTAAACAATGGCGACCAACATTATACAAAGGTACCTTAAAAAATCAAAAATGTTTGCAAAAATATTTTTGCACTATTTTTGTATTAAAATTCCACTATTTTATGGGACCTTCTACATTTTATTTGAACTTTGAAATATACTTCCTGCTTAACAATGGCAGCTAACATTATCCAAAGGTTTTTAAAATAATAAAAAACTATTTGCAACCTCTTTTAGATAATTGTTTTGATGATAATGCAATTTTTATTCTTCATTGATTTCCTACGAAGTTCGTACAAGTATCTATACCACAAAATGGAAAGCAACTTTCTCCATAAGTATAGGAAAATATCCGAAACTCTTTGCAAACCCATTGTTGGACTATGTTTGTATTAAAATTCCAATATTTTATGGGATCCTATACATTTTAAACGAACATTGAAAAATACTGCATAGTAAGCAATAGCACCCAACTTTTTCCAAGAATAGCTAAATTAATAAAAAACTATTTACAACCTTTTTTAGATAATTGTTTTGATGATTATGCCATTTTTATTCTTGATTGATTTCCTACGAATTTCGTACAAGTATCCATACAACAAAATGGAAGGCAACTTTCTCCATAAGTATAGGAAAATATCCGAAACTCTTTGCAAACCCATTGTTGGACTATGTTTGTATAAAAATTCCAATATTTTATGGGATCCTATACATTTTAAACGAACATTGAAAATACTGCATAGTAAGCAATAGCAGCCAACTTTTTCCAAGAATAGCTAAAATAATAAAAAAACTATTTACAACCTTTTTTTAGATAATTGTTTTGATGATTATGCCATTTTTATTCTTCATTGATTTCCTACGAATTTCGTACAAGTATCCATACAACAAAATGGAAGGCATTTTTCTCCATAAGCATAGGAAAATATCCGAAACGGTTTGCTAACCCTTTGTTGGACCATGTTTGAATTAAAATTCCACTATTTTATGGGACCTTCTACGTATTATTCCAACTTTGAAAAATATTACTTACTAAACAATGGCGACCAACATAATACAAAGGTACCTTAAAAAATCCAAAAATGTTTGCAAAAATATTGTTGCACTATTTTTGCATTAAAATTCCACTATTAATTAGGATCTTATACATTTTAAACGAATTTTGAAAAATATAACTTACTAAACAATGCCGACCCACATTATACAAAGGTATCTTATAAAATCCAAAAATGTTTGCAAAAATATTGTTCAACTATGTTTGTATTAAAAGTCAACTATTTAATGGGATCTTCTACGTATTATTCCAACTTTGAAAAAGTTTACTTACTAAACAATGGCGACCAACATTATACAAAGGTACCTTAAAAAATCCAAAAATGTTTGCAAAAATATTTTTGCACTATTTTTGTATTAAAATTCCACTATTAAATAGGATCTTATACATTTTATTTGAACTTTGAAAAATATTACTTACTAAACAATGGCGACCAACATTATACAAAGGTTCTTATAAATTCCAAATATGATAGCAAAAACATTTTTGCACCGTGTTTGTTTTAAAATTCCACTATTTAATGGGATCTTCTACGTATTATTCCAACTTTGAAAAATATGACTTACTAAACAATGGCGACCAACATAATACAAAGGTACCTTAAAAAATCCAAAAATGTTTGCAAAAATATTGTTGCACTATTTTGTATTAAAATTCCACTATTAAATAGGATCTTATACATTTTAAACGAATTTTGAAAAATATTACTTACTAAACAATGCCGACCAACATTATACAAAGGAACCTTAAAAAATCCAAAAATGTTTGCAAAAATATTTTTTCACTATTTTTGTATTAAAATTCCACTATTTTATGGGATCCTATACAATTTAAACGAACATTGAAAAATACTGCATAGTAAGCAATAGCAGCCAACTTTTTCCAAGAATAGCTAAAATAATAAAAAACTATTTACAACCTTTTTTAGATAATTGTTTTGATGATTATGCCATTTTTATTCTTGATTGATTTCCTACGAATTTCGTACAAGTATCCATACAACAAAATGGAAGGCAACTTTCTCCATAAGCATAGGAAAATATCCGAAACTCTTTGCAAACCCATTGTTGGACTATGTTTGTATTAAAATTCCAATATTTTACGGGATCCTATACATTTTAAACGAACATTGAAAAATACTGCATAGTAAGCAATAGCAGCCAACTTTTTCCAAGAATAGCTAAAATAATAAAAAACTATTTACAACCTTTTTTAGATAATTGTTTTGATGATTATGCCATTTTTCTTCTTGATTGATTTCCTACGAATTTCGTACAAGTATCCATACAACAAAATGGAAGGCAACTTTCTCCATAAGTATAGGAAAATATCCGAAACTCTTTGCAAACCCATTGTTGGACTATGTTTGTATTAAAATTCCAATATTTTATGGGATCCTATACATATTAAACGAACATTGAAAAATACTGCATAGTAAGCAATAGC
Source organism: Nasonovia ribisnigri (assembly GCA_027563435.1). Taxonomy (NCBI): domain Eukaryota; kingdom Metazoa; phylum Arthropoda; class Insecta; order Hemiptera; family Aphididae; genus Nasonovia; species Nasonovia ribisnigri. The sequence continues at coordinate 6,885 of JANEHU010004280.1, read as the reverse complement.
AGCCAACTTTTTCCAAGAATAGCTAAAATAATAATAAACTATTTACAACCTTTTTTAGATAATTGTTTTGATGATTATGCCATTTTTATTCTTCATTGATTTCCTACGAATTTCGTACAAGTATCCATACAACAAAATGGAAGGCAACTTTCTCCATAAGTATAGGAAAATATCCGAAACGGTTTGCTAACCCTTTGTTGGACCATGTTTGAATTAAAATTCCACTATTTTATGGGACCTTCTACGTATTATTCAACTTTGAAAAATATTACTTACTAAACAATGGCGACCAACATAATACAAAGGTACCTTAAAAAATCGAAAAATGTTTGCAAAAATATTGTTGCACTATTTTTGTATTAAAATTCCACTATTAAATAGGATCTTATAGATTTTAAACGAATTTTGAAAAATATTACTTACTAAACAATGGCGACCAACATTACACAAAGGTTCTTATAAATTCTAAAAATGATGGCAAAAACATTTTTGCACCGTGTTTGTTTAAATATTCAGTAGTATGAAATGGCCGGTTCTGGATACCCCCCGCTTCACCCCCCTCCCGCCCTGTCATCATGCGCCCTTCCCCCTCCCCCACTCCCCCAGCCTATACTGCGCCTCTCACCCCACTCCCCCCACCATCACTGCGCCTCCTTGCCCTTCCCTACGTCATCATGCCCCTCTTTGCCCCTCCTTGCCCTTCCCTACGTCATCATGCTTCTCTCCCTCCCCCACTCCCCCCGTCTACACCTACGTTATCCTGCGCATCCCTCCCCCACTCCCCCCGTCTACACCTACGTCATCATGCGTCCGACAATCCCCTCCCCCACTCCCCCCGTCTACACCTACGTCATCATGCGTCCGATAATCCCCTCCCCCTCCCCCACCGGAACTACGTCGTCCCGCGCCTCCCACGTCATCACGGGCCTCCGCGAGCCTATATATATATATATATATATTATACTCTATACATACTATAGTATATACCTATATATATACTAAAGTATATACTCTATACATACTATAGTATATACCTATATATACGAAAGTATATACTCTATACATACTATAGTATATACCTATATATACTAAAGTATATACTCTATACATACTATAGTATATACCTATATATACTAAAGTATATACCTATATATACTAAAGTATATACTCTATACATACTATAGTATATACCTATATATATACTAAAGTATATACTCTATACATACTACAGTATATACCAAATCCCCTCCCCCACTCCCCCCGTCTACACCTACGTCATCATGCGTCCGATAATCCCCTCCCCCTCCCCCACCGGAACTACGTCGTCCCGCGCCTCCCACGTCATCACGGGCCTCCGCGAGCCTATATATATATATATATATATTATACTCTATACATACTATAGTATATACCTATATATATACTAAAGTATATACTCTATACATACTATAGTATATACCTATATATACGAAAGTATATACTCTATACATACTATAGTATATACCTATATATACTAAAGTATATACTCTATACATACTATAGTATATACCTATATATACTAAAGTATATACCTATATATACTAAAGTATATACTCTATACATACTATAGTATATACCTATATATACAAAAGTATATACTCTATACATACTATAGTATATACCTATATATATACTAAAGTATATACTCTATACATACTACAGTATATACCTATATATACTAAAGTATATACTCTATACATACCTATATATATACTCAAGTATATACTCTGTACATATATATATATAGACATATAGTAATATTATATACTATACTGTACAACATAAGCTAATTTAATATATCGCATTCATCCCACACGATCGGTGGGAATGTGCATACGCGGCGTATTCGAATGAAATCGGCACTGTGGATTTTATTACCAATATTAAATATATATACATATATAATATTTAGTATAATAATATAGTATATAGAACTCGGTTATCCACTGTCGTCGTCCATGTTTTTCGCATCAGACGGTTTTCAGAGCTCGGCAGTGTTTAACGTCTTAATAACAGTTTTAGTCTTGCTCATAATTCCAAACGTTTATTTGTTAAATTCTGTGCGCGTATAAATATCGTAAAAATGTTCGACTGTATCACGTGTGGAAAAGTTTTTACCCATAAGCGCGGTTTAAACAGACATGCAAAAATTCACGGTGGATCAACGATTTCATGTGGGATATGTGCAAAGGTTTTCACGCAGCAAAGCAACCTATCGCGGCACACCAAGAATGTTCACAGTAAGTACATTACTACAATGCATACTTTAACTACATATATATAGGTTATTAATTTAATTATTTCCGAATAAACAGAGGCTGTCCGTACCGCCGAGCATCGCAGATCGAAAGGCCGTAATAAACCCTCAAAACATAGATTTACAGTGCTTTAAGTGGGCGATTTTGGCGAAGCATGTGCCCCATGATAACCGTTCCACAGTAGGCGCGAATTATTTCCGCGAAGAACACCGCTATGATTTTTCCACGTTATCCGTCCCCACGCCCGTATCGGAAATAAAACTATTCGAGCGAGCGAATCCAGGTACTTCGATTAACGTTTACGGCGTGAGAAAATGCAGAAATAATAAAAATAAAAAATCTACGACGGAATCGGCGGCGTACCCCCTGCGGGTGGTCGATGACGAACTGCCCGATCACTTTGACCTACTCTTGATCACCGGCTCGGGGGAAAAAAGTCACTACACTTACGTGTCAAATTTTTCGAGACTCGCTAGCATGCAGAAAAATAGTCGCGAACATCGATTATTTTTCTGCAAAAAGTGTTTCACCAGTTTCGACGACCGACCTTTGCGATATAAATTACACGGCGAGGAAGCGTTGACACGTCATCGTTTAGTCTGCGGTGCCTACAAACCCATATTGCCTATATTACCGCGGGAAGGGAGCACGCTCGAGTTCAACGCGTTGTGTAAGACGCAACGCCTGCCGTTCGTTATGTACGCCGACTTTGAGGCCCTTCTCGTGAAATCCACGCAACGATACGGTGTCAATACCGAAGCGTTGCACACGCATCAGCCGATGAGCTATGGGTTTATGGTCGTCGCCGCGGACGGTGTACCTGCAGAGCTGATGGAGCAGTTCGACATCCCGCGGACTCCGATCATTTTTCGTGGCTCAGAGACCGTGGACAATGTAGCCGAGCGATTCGTCATGGCTGTCATAGATATGGCCGAAAAAATATGCAAGCTGCTGAAGACGACCAACGTGCCGATCGTGATGAGCGTCGAGGACGTGCGAGCGCACGGAACGAAGACCGTGTGCGATTTGTGTGCGAAAACTTTCACCGACCAAAATTGTAAAGTAGCGCATCACGACCACTTGTCGGGCCGTTTTCTCAAGACTCTGTGTAACACATGCAACCTCAAATTGAAAACGCCAAAATTCGTTCCGTGCTTTTTACATAATCTATCGAATTACGACGCTCATTTTTTTGTCACGCATCTGGGACTTGACGCCAACGCGATATCGGTGATACCCAATAGCGAGGAACGGTACATATCGTTTTCGAAATATATAAACAGAGAGTTCGCCGTCAGGTTTATCGACTCGTGCAGGTTCATGGCTTCGAGTTTGGCCGACTTGGCGAAGAACCTCACGACTGCGGACTTTGCAAAGTTTCGTGAAGTCGCGAAAGTGTTCTCGCCGACGGAGATGCCGCTGGCCACGCGTAAAGGCGTCTATCCATACGAGTACACGGATAGCTGGGGTAAATTACGTGAGACGAGGTTACCGGCTAGGGAGGAGTTTTACAGCGCGTTGACCGAGACGCATGTTAGCGAAAGTGATTACGTGCACGCAAACCTTGTATGGAATCATTTCGACTGCCACACTCTCGGCGATTACAGTGATCTATACCTGAAAATTGATGTGTTACTCAGTGCAGACATTTTCGAGAATTTCCGCGATATATGCATGTCGACGTATCAGCTGGACCCGGCGTATTATTTCACGGCCCCCGGATACAGCTTCGATGCCATGCTGAAATTTACCTCCATCAGACTACAACTGCTTTCAGATTATGAATCTATATTGTTTTTCGAACGAGGTACCCGCGGTGGCTTGACGCAAGCCAGCACGCGTTACGCCGAGGCGAACAATCCTAAGACGCCCGGGTATAAAGCTGACGAACCGAACACATGGCTCGTCTATCAAGATGGTAATATTTTAAGATAATATTAATAATAATACATATAAACTGTCGCATGAAAAACAGATATCGAATTAATGATAAATTGTGGGGGAAAAAAATTCAACTCTGGTCATTGCGACGATCGTGTTATGAATGCTTATAATATAATATCATTGTTTCCACGTAGCTAATAATTTATACGGGTGGAGTATGTCTCAAAACATTCCTTATGGGGGATTTTCATGGTACGCTGGAAATCCGGACGTGGCATTAGCTCAACTCGAGTTTATGGATGAGGCAGATGACGTGGGCAGAGTCTACGAAGTCGACATCTCGTATCCGCAAAGTCTGCACGACGAGCACAACGATATGCCGTTTCTTCCACACGCCAGCATTCCACGCGGGTCTAAAGTGCGGAAATTAATGGTCACATTCGAACGTAAGGAAAACTACGTCATACATTATATGAATTTGAAACAGGCCATTGCTAACGGGCTGATCGTCGAAAAGGTAATATATTTTATTATTATTGTTATTATGAATAAAAATATATATATATATATATATATAATATATATTATATCGGATATTATTTAATTACTTATTTTATACATTCAAGGTGCACCGAGTGTTACAATTTCGGCAATCTCGATAAGGAGTTCGACGCGTCAACAGGGAGGCTGATAGCTAGAGATTGCGCGCGAATAGTCATTAAACGTATACATCGAAACGCCGCGATTGCAGCGATTCCGTCAACAACAGAACACCCGCCGCCTCCGCCACCTCTACCACCACTACCACCACAACAACAGTCCTACATGCCGTATACGGCGTATAGAGAAAATATATCTATCCGATCGTATAAGCACCAAGTCAGCACGATTAGAACTAGTAAATTAGTCCTAAACAGATTCGACGACAAACGACATATTCTCCCTAATCATATTGATACCCTAGCACATGGACATTATAGAATTGATTAAATAATCATAAAAAATATATTGTTATCATTATCACAATTATTATTATTATTATTATTGTTATCACTGTCGTAATTGTTATTGTTATTATTGTTATTATTACTATCACCATTATTATCGTTATTGTATAATTTGCTGAATACGGTATTGTGTGGCGGGAAAAAATTACAATTCAAATATATATATTATATATACATAACATATACGTGCATTCATTATTTTTATCATTAAAAAATAGGGGTAATGCAATCATTTACAGTAATGTAATTACTTACGGTGGTACACAGAGATAATTTAGTAGCCTTAAAATCGTATTTTATATATTTTTTTTATTATTACGATTTAGAACATAATATTATCACATTATGCAGCGGATAACGAATAATCGTATGATTGATTATAAATACTATCATCATTCTAGATTTTTTTTTTCCCTCGTAGCGTTGGCACGTTATCCGATAATATTTACTAAAACAAAACCCCACCCACTCCGTAATTTTAAAATATCAATTCACGGCTGAGTGTACATACAGTCAACCCTGTGTATCTCAACAGTCTTCAGTCCTCATCTACTATTATATCCAATACATACATACATACCTACATCCACGGACGTTCGATACAAATATAAAAATAAATATGTCGGAATCGTCTGGATCATTTTTCGAGAGCCCAACAAGACCTACAACATTTGACTCGCCTCCAGTAAGTTACTCATTTAACATAGATTTTATTTTATTTTTTTTTTATTTTACCTCGTTATAAATTAAGCTTAATTTTATATTAGTTATCACCGCCGTTATTCGACGATGTATACCTCCTCAATACGGTTGGAAATGGAGGTGTCAATGGACGTGTATCATTCATTTTCGATCCCAGCCAATCGTTTCCGCGTCCACAACCCACTGCATCGGATATAATATTTTTATTTGACATCGAGATACTACAACTCAGTAAGACTTAAAAAAATACTATGATTTTTTAAATCCTTGCTCTTTTTTTCAGATGATGCTCAATCGTGGTATCTACTTAATGAAGATGAAGTGCATTGGAGGAAAAAATTGTTACAAAGATTTCAATGGGAGACTTTAACAAAAAAAATCCTGTGGGGAAAATATTGGAAACATTAAAAAAATATATACTGTTGGGAAAATACCTATAAATAAAATAATTTTTTTTTTTATTTCAAATGATATTTTTCACCAATAGAATATTAGATAACACTCTATTATATTATTATCATTATTAAAATCATCTGAAAGATTATTATTATTAATTATTATTATTATTATTATTATTATTATTATATAGTGCTGCGACTATGTATAAATAAAACAATTCCGCTAAGATTCCTATAAAAATATATATATATATATATATATACATAGTTATACTTTTAAAAAAAATTATTTAGAAATAATATAATATGTATGCCTAAATATAAAATAAAATGTTTTTATTTGAATCATCTTATACCTATGTATAGCATATCAGATAATTGTAATAAGTGTAAAATACTCATATATATGCATATTATTATACCTATAATATTTTTTAATGAAAAGTATTTAACTTTATAAAATTATTAGTATCATTAATATATTATTAAAATAAAATAAATTAAAACGTATTTCAATGTAAGAACACTAATTTTTTTTTTATTTTTTAAAAACATTTTTATTTTTTACCGCTGCGAAACTACTACTACTACAGCAGA
>JANEHU010004279.1:0-15282 GCA_027563435.1 Nasonovia ribisnigri | reverse complement strand
TGTAAGTCTAAAAAAAATGACGGTAAATACATGAAATTTTTAATGAATGTTTATATAAGCAGTTTCTATATATACCATACCGTTTTCAAAATATTTTGACTTATTTTGAGCTGTTTACAGACATTTTAAATTTCCAATCTTTTTGGTTTTTTTTTTAAAAAAATCAATTACATTTTATTTATTCGTTAAAAATTCTTGAAAATTTAATAGAATACTCCTAATATATTATTTCAAAGGTAGATGAAAAATATTAAAAATCTGTAGTCACAATTTTTTTTTTAAGCATTTAAAGTTGAAATTTTGACAAAATACGTAAAATTGACGAAAATTTGCAAATTATTTAGAGTTAGAAATTCATAAAAATTTTTCTTTTTAAATCTAAGGTTTTAAATTTTAACACAAGATTTAACGTAAGTTTTTCTACTTTTATCAAAAATAAAATATCTAAAAGCAATTAAAAATAATTTTTTATGAGTGTTTTAATTTCATAATTTTACAACATAGGATATTCACTCGATTTCTCATGTAGCGTTTTTCTTATTTGGTTGTAATTCAAAAACGAATAATTGTAGATGCATGAAAATTTCACTAAATGTTTATATTCTCATTTTCTATACACCATTCAATTTTGAAAATATTTTGATTTGTTTTGAGCTGTTTACAGACATTTTTAGTTTTCAATTTTTTTAGTTTTTTTTTTTATAATTGTCAATAAAATTTTATTTGGTGGGCCAAAAAGTCTGAAAATTTAATACAAGCTTTCTTATATATTGTTACAACATCAGTTGAAAAATTTTAAAAATACATAGGCACGATTTTTTTTTATAAGCATTTAAAGTTCGAATTTTGACAAAATTTGTCAAAATCTCGAAAATTATAAATCATTGTAATTAAAAAATTATAAAATGTTCAGTTTTTATAACTAAGTGTTGAAAATTTAAAACAAAAATTCTCATAAATAAATCATACTGTAACCAAAAAATCTAAAAAATATATCAACACATTTATTTTTTACAGACATTTTAATATCAAATTTAGACAAAATTTCATATTTAAACCAAGAATAATGATTTTAGTTATTTTGATAAAATTTAAAAATATTATTTGTTTTTACTCACTTGTAACCTACTGTACAGCAGAGCGACATACACTTACCCGCCCTTTTTTTTTATTTATTTTCGTTTTATTTAAAAAAATATTATTCGAGGTAGGTACTAGGTACCTATTTGAAACATTAAAGTAAGTACCTATATCAAATTTAATGTATTTTCCAAAAATGAATTCAACCTATAGTATACAGTATACTGTAACGTCTGTAACTGTTTGGATATGGCCGAATAACACTTATTTTAGTCGAACTGCACTTGGGCTCAAAAAAGGTATTCCGAAAAAAATATCATGCATCTGAAGGGGTTAAACGTTTATAATACAATGAGATAGGTACCTACTTAGTAATATAGGCTGACAAGCTTTCGCTCAAGTTTCGTTTTTCGTATAATATATGAAAAGATTTATCATCGAATTCCAAATTAACATGCGTAATTTTTTTTTCAGGTTAGGTTAGTAATCATTTTTTCAGTGTGTATTACACTACCTTCACCCTCAGACAGGCTCCTTGTCCAAATGTATCTCTATATGGTACACCCATTCCTACCTGTCCTACTGTTAAATATCTTGGTCTAACACTTGATCAAAGACTTACTTGGGCCCACCATATAAGAACCAAAAGACTAGCTCTAAATAATCGCCAACGCATGCTGAAAACGGTATTACACAATAATAAATATACCTCCACGCGCACCAAACTTCTTATATACAAAAGTCTACTCAAACCAATGTGGACTTACGGTTTCTAGCTATGGGGTAGTGCAAAAAAAAAACAAACGTTAACAAAATCCAAGCATTCCAAAACATTGCTCTGAGGAAAATAACAAATGCACCTCCTTATGTCTCAAATTGTTCCCTCCATTCAGACCTAAAATTAAAAACAATAGCTGAGGAATCCAAATGTTACTATAAAAGATTCCACAACCACCTAAGTACTCATTCCAATCCACTCATCAAAAATTGGCCTCCGCTACCATACCAGGTAATCGTAAGACGTTTAAAGCGCAAGTGGTGTCGTGAGTAAAAAAAAAAAAAAAAATCATAATCATTATTAAGTAAATAATTAATAACTATAGAAAGTGTCATCAATGGGTGGCTCCTTTTATCAAATTATTTCATGTAACGTACTTTCAGCATATATTCTTATTGTATTAATGATACAGATTGTATATTACTTGTAAAAGTAAAAAAAAAAAAAGAATTAAAAAATTTACAGTAGATAGGCCGTAGGCTACACAATAACAAAATTAATTTAATAATTTATATAAATAAATAACTTTCACCTATACTTAATAATTACTACTGAACTTAAATAAAGAATATTTAATTTATATATTATATTAGTTATATTATTGTACATTTGTTCCTTTATGGATTTCAATAATACTTGGTGATATTGTTTTTTTTATAATATGTAGGTACGTAATTTACGATTTACCACTGTAAATAAGGTTATCCGAGAATTCAAATTTAGCTAGTTTATAAATTTAAATTAGTTACCTTTGAATATTATAATTTATAAATATATTATAATATACCTATTGTAATAAAACTGTACAAAATTCCTTCACGGAATACCTGGAACACTAATTTCAGTTATTACAACTACGATAAAGTTTAAAATGATTGATTTTAAAATGGTGTATTCCCAAAATTTCTAATTGGACTTGGACGACACACGGCATGCCGCGGGTAATCACTTGATAAGGTACCTACTCGTTTATATATCCACATAATATACCTAAACGATTTTTGAGAAGAGTATAATATTATAAGAAATATCAGAAAAACATAATATAGTGATTAGTGGTGTTTGACTGCTATACCAGCTTATTCGATTATTCGCTTATTCGATTTTCGACATCCTTACGAGTCAGATCACCAGTTAAAACAAACCATTTTTTCATTATTTTCTAATTTTTTTATTGAAAAAAATATTGAAGAAAGTTCACAATGAATCACCTTGGGCATAAATATGAAAATAATGGCACAAAAAATGGAACAAGGTAAGTATTTCTAATATATTATGTTGTTTTGAAATTTAAATTTTAAAACTTCTAAAATAGAAATTTATACCCATCAAAGTTTTTGAAAAAATAGAAATTTTAATATTATATAGGTATATAGTTACATACATAATTTCATTATATTACCTATATGTAATTTTATAGTAGTTCTTTTTAATTCCTATAAGTTTCAATTTACATGTTTATATTTGGTTTCATAGTAACTATTAAATTAACTTTTAAACACACAAAACGTGTTACAACCAACCGTCTCTCCCCCCACAAACAAACCAAAACAGCTAATGGCCTTAGTTGCCGGGCTAAAAAGGATCAATAACAAAAAAGGGGTTAAGTGGATGTCGCTCCGCTGTACAGTAGGTTACAAGTAGGTCACTGTATAATGGATGGTATTCAATTTGAATTCAATGATATAATATCATTGTTTACGAAAAACGATTCTGAACGGAGACGGTATGTCATTCTAGGATATTTTAAATTATATTGGTATTGTTATTATACGGTAGCTGGTAAGTTGAATTAATATTATTTAATTATTAACCTAAAATTATCAGTGATGCTGGAAAAATATTATAATATATTATACTTTTTCATAAGACACAATTCAACTGGAAATGTAATTTTAGATTAACCCTACACTGCATAAAGTATCACCCACGATACACCATGAAAATTAAAAAGTAGATCCGTTTCTATAACAACAAAGGTTTGGCGGTCATTTTGTTAACATCTTCATAAATTTACCGACACATTATTTATTTATTATAATTTTCAAACCTTAGTTATAATAACTGAAAATTTTATAATTTTTTAATTACAATGATTGATAATTTTTGAAATTTTGATAAATTTTGTCAAAATTCGAACTTTAAATGCTTATGAAAAAAAACTGTGACTACGGATTTTTAATATTTTTCATATATCAATGTAACACTGTATTAGGAGCCTTGTATTAAATTTTCAAGATTTTTTATCCAATAAATAAAATTTTATAGACATCTATAGAAAAAAAAAACATAAAAAAATTGGAAACAGAAAATGTCCGTAAACAGCTCAAAATAAATCAAAACATTTTGAAAATGTTATGGTGTATAGAAAATGCTAATATAAACATTCAGTCAAAATGTCATGTATCTACGGTCATTTCTTTTAGAGTTATAGTTATACCAAAAACCAAAATCGATTTTGTCCAAAATTGGTTTTCCGTAAAAATTCCCGTTTTTTGATTTTTCATTAATTTTTCATTTGTTTTTCACGGCGATTTTGAAAACTACTATTTTTACTTTTGACCCCCCAAAGTACCAACTAGATTCACTTTCCTATCAGAAAAGGTACTATTGAAGAAAATCGAAGTATTTTTACTGCTCTAAAAAGTGTCCTCAGACACAAAAAAAAAAATAAAATAAAAAAACACACATCATTGTAAAATCAATACATTCTTTCGCTCCGCTCAGAATCTAAAAAAAAAAATGTATTATTGAAGAATAAAAAATGAAACATATTTTTAAAAGTTAAAATAATATCATATTTTAACAATATTTAGTTCCATAAATAAATACAACAATGTAATAAAATAATAAAATATGCTTATTTATTATAAACAACAATTTGAACAATCACTTTTTTTACAAGTAAAAATAAACATTTAAATTATAATAGAACTATATACTATATTTATTAACTAAATAATTAGTTCAAATATTTAGCTGTTTATATCTTGCTAGTTTACCAGACTTACCATACTTTTTCAAAACTACTAAGTCTTAATGTCTTATATATTGATAAATATATTTCTTAATGAATCATTGGTATATTAATATTTCAGTTATTTTAAATGCAGCAAAGGTCACTCACATTTTTGTACCGGATCTTTAAAAAGATTACCGAATGGGCAAAAAATTGTTCTCAAACCACATAATCACGATCCAGATGTAAATGAAAATTTAATTGAGAATTTCCGTGAAGTGTTGAAACACAGAGCTTCTACAGAAAATGGGCTGTTAAAAAATTTGTATGATGAAGAAGCAAGAAGGTAAATCAATTTAGTTTACTTAACATTTATAACAATTTGTTAATATTATTATCAATTTCGACAATTTCTTCTGAAACAGGCATATGGATGCAGCTGAATTATACCCATGGTCTACTGCTGAATCTATCATGCGACATAGCAGACGAAGTTCCATGCCTATATTACCAAATTGTTTAGTAGACTTGGCGGCACAATTTGAAAATGGAGAACTTCAACGTTTTTCTTGTTGTAATGCTCCGTTTTTTAAGGCATGTGTACAAGATGTAGATGGTAGGAAAAATGTTGTTTTTGCTTGTACTAATTTGATCCAAAATGTAGTAAGAGATGGTATTTCTGAAATACATGCAGATGCTACATTCAAGGTGGTACCCAGAAATATGGGCTATCAATTGTTAACTATACATTGTATGATTCAGAACTATGTAAGACATTATTCTATACACCTATATAAAATGTATAAAATTAGATTTCAATATAAGTACATAGGTAATTAATTTTAAATACTGACTTATATATTTTCAGTCCATACCCATTGTTTATGTTTTAATGGAGAGTAAAAGCAGGAACTCGTATGATTGTGTTATTCGGTTCATTAAACATAATCTGGTACCAAATTTAACTCCTGAAATTATAATAACCGATTATGAAACAGCTTTAAGGGATGTGCTGATATCCGTTTTTCCAGGAGCTCGTTCAGTTGGGTGTTGGTTTCACCATAATCAAGTAGGTGGTACCTATTTAATGAATACAAACAAGTATGAATGTTTGTATAAATTGTATTAACATTAAACATGTTTTTTTTAGGCTGTTTGGAAAAAAATGCATAAATTGGGTTATTTACACCATGTTAATCGCAACGAAAATGCATTAAAAGCGTTAAGATTACTGTTATGCCTACCATTATTGCCAGCCCAATACATGGATGCAGGATTTAGATTAATCCGAGCTTTTGCAGTAAATCATAGGGTACATCTGGAAAGATTGTTTAGTTATTACGAAAGGTAATTCATCTTGTAAATTAATATACTATATAATTAGTAATTATACAACAATTATTATGTTATTATGTTAGAGTAAAGAAATATCATTACTCTAATATAATAAAACTTAAAAGTAGTAAATAATATTAATTTAATGTGTTCTATCCTATGGACTATGGTACTAAAAAATAAAATAAATATGTATAAGACATTTTAAATCTAAAACATGATTCATTCAATGAGAATTATTTTATTATTTTTAATTCAATACCCCAGAATACAAAGTAATGAGTAAATATAATATATAATATTACATAATAATATATGTTTCAATAAGTAATAACAATAAGCCATAATATTGCAGCATAGTAGGTAACATTCATGAAATACAAAAACAGCATTTTTTTTTTTTTTAAAGATATTGGTTACAAAATATTGGGCCAGACATTGTGTCAGTATATGGTTTACCACGACGAACAAACAATAATATAGAGTTTCCATAATGCCTTAAAATTGAAATTCGCAGTCTCACATCCAAGTTTATGGGTATTTTTAGGTAAGCAAACTATTTTAATTGTTAATTTTAATATAAATGTATTATTATCAATATATTTTTTTTTAAATATGAACACAATCATGCAATAAAATATTAAAATGTTATGTTATTTGCCATTTGGTATTATATTTATGTGGAAATGCCAATATTTAATTATTTATCAACTTGGTACAATATTTAAATTTATTACTAACCCTTTCAGTGCTATGGACTGATAGTCAATATCATAGAATATACCTAATGTTTTATGTCAATATCGAATAGTTTTAATTTTTGACTTTGGCACATACCTACTTTTGAAAGACTTCAAAATTTGGGAAAAAAAGTATATTATATAAATTGTCTGTAATACAGTAGGGTAATAATATAAGAAAATATGCAGCAATGAAAGGGTTAGTATGTTTAGTTATTAGTTTAGTTTGGAAATAAAAATTAATTACCAGCTAAGTATAAATATAATTATAATTACTTATACTATGTAAATTTGAAAAAAAAATGTTCTTTTCATAGGACATTTAACCAGCACAAGTAGCAACTACCACATTATTGTTCAGCAGCTACATAACAACTTGCGTCCCACTAGGTATTTGAGAACCAAATTTTTGGCTAATAGTAGACGAATTAAAAATGCTTCAGAGCAGTATGATTTGAGACTTATTTCAACATGGCAATTCCTTCAAATCTGCTCACATGTTACTGGAGCATATGAACTGAGACAGCGAAATTTGGCTTTAAGAGATGATGCTGAACCAGGACTTGTTCTCCCAGCAGATCCAGCACCTAATGATGTTCCTATGGTTGTAAATCCAGTACCGCATAATGTCCTCGATGCTGTAAATCCGCAGGAAGCTATTAATCAAAATCTTAATGTAATAAGAGACAATCTATTGGAATTGGAACACGATAATATACCTGATAATCAACTGTTCCAGGATCCTGACACAGTACAAAATATACAACAAGGGAACATAAATTTGTGTATGACTTGCATTGGTGAAAGTGATGAAAAATATATTGTGCTACCATGTGGTCATGCATGGGTGTGTGTTGTGTGTGTTACCCAGTTGCAACAGGAAAATACAACATGTCCTATGTGCCGTGCGAGAAATGTTACATTTCAAAGAATGTTCTTTTCTTATAAATTTATATTTTCATTAATAGTTGTAAAATTAAAAAAAAATTTAAATATAGTAACTAGGTACCTGCTTACCTGTAGAAATATGTTCCTATTATTATACTGTCCCTGAAATATTACAGAAGATAAAGTATAAGATCAATTTAATTTATTACAATTTTTAAACATAGGTAAAGTAACTAGTGTTGGAAAATATAAACAAAATTATTATTCCAATCAGTAATCTGGATTAGATGACGTAAGTAGTAGGTACAATGGCACATCATGAAATGAAAATATTATAAATTCAGAGGTAGGTAATAGGTATAACATATATATATATATATATATATATATATAATATAATATATAGGTACCTACCTATGATGTTATGCTCAATCAGTATAATATCTCTGTTTTATGCTAAAACACAAATCAAAATGAACTTAATAATTTATCTAATAAACATTGTTTACTGTTAAATTTTCATGTTGATTGTTTTATAAAAAAAAGTTCAAAACACATACTCTGTGTATTCAAATACCATTAATTAAGTTAGTCCATTTTATTATTTGTTAGGTATACTTTAATTTTTATAAATATTTTAGTAGGTATTACCATTGAGTAAGTACTATACTATCTATACTCAATGGTATTACTTATGAATTATGATAATGTACCTACCTTCTATTTGTCAGTTGATGTGAATTTGTGAATTGCTTTACTTTATTGTTCATAATATATACCAAACCTACCTATTATAACTTATAGGACATATCCCGACATAAGTAAACTGTGTATAAATGCTTAGTCAGTTTGATGTTTTTTGCTTGATTGTCCATAATAATTTAAATTGTAATGATGTGATGATATAATATATATAATATAATATAATCAATTAAGTAAGGCTATAATTTAAAAGTGTATTCAATAATTAAATGTATTTAGTTTAAGCATAGTTGTAATATTTTATATCATATAATGTTAAATTATTACCATGTATGTTGTGATGAATTATAATTCATTAGTTTTTACTGTCAAAATTGTTCTTACAATCAGATTTACAAATTGGCTATTTTTTGAATATTTGCAAAAAAATGTTAATTTAATTTTTTTTTTTTTTTCAGTATTAAAAAGAAGAATATTTTTTTTATATTATAGGTACGTGTAATCCGAGGTGTAACCCAAATACCCAAGTGATTAAATTTTATGTATAAAAATACATTATAAAATATAACGTTATTATTTTTAAATTTTTACATAAAGTTTTAAAAACCTTCTACCCCTCAATATAAAAGACAGGAAAATTTAGAAAAACTACTGTACTTACACTAGGGTACCAGAGTACCTGACATAAATTATGCTACTTAAATGTATGTAAAAAATAAAACGGAAAAATTAATTATATTATTAGGTATACCTAAGTAAAATAATACAACATTTTACCAACTTAGTTACGTCATTATTTTTTTTGTTTATGAATTAAAGTACCTTATATAATATAATTTGTATTATTTATTATTTTTAATAAACAGTAGTAACGATTTGTAAATTATATAGCTAAATTATTTATAAATTAATAGAAAATTATTATATTAAATAAAAAATAATAAAAGTTATTATAAATTATTAGTATAATAGAACTACTGTTTCACGCAAGACCAACTTCGAGTACACATTTTATATTATTTTTACTTATTTTTAAATTTTTAAAAACCATACACCCACTAATATTATAAATATATTCTACACCGCAATCCAAAAGACCGGAAAATTAAAAAAAAATTGTATTTTTATTAGCTGAAAAACTTAAGTTATTACTCTTCAATCAAATTAATGACATTTTTAAAACCGGTAAAAAATATACCACTATTGACTTGGTAGATAAATATATTTTATACAAGGAAAAGTTTTTTTAAAAATAGATTTCCAAATTGGCTAGTTTGATTTATAAAAAATAGTTAAATAAGATTAAACATTTTTATTGTTATTATTGAAAATTAAAATTAAACAATTGTATAAATTAAAATATTAAACATGGAGCGTCAATAAATTGTATAATATATAAAAACAATTAAAAGTTTCTAGTTATTTTAGGATAAAATTCGGAACAAATCTAGTTTAGGGGCCAAGCTCGTTTTTCAATTTTTTTTTTTTCAAAATGTGTGTTTTAAGGCACTGAATTTGAATCTGTTTGAAAAAATTGTCGCTCTTTTTTATTAAGGAAGTTATACCAAAAAAACCGGAAAACAGTTGATTTTTTAAAACATCGTGGTAACCTCGATAAAAATAACAAAAGTTTCATTTTTGAGTGATTTTTTATTTTGAAAATATGTGTTTTTGTACGCTTAAGCTTTTGATGCAATCACATTTTCCCTATTGTACTTACTTTTGATGGTATACCAAAAAAAACCGGGCAAAAAATTGATTTTTAAAAAGATCATGGTATCCTCGGTAAAAATAACCAAAAACGACTGTTTTAAAAATTTTTTTTATATAAATGTGTGTTTTGGTAATCCTAAGTTTTTGATGCAATCACATTTTCCCTATTGTACTTACTTTTGATGGTATACCAAAAAAACCGGGCAAAAAATTGATTTTTAAAAAGATCATGATATCCTCGGTAAAAATAACCAAAAACGACTTTTTAAAATTTTTTTTTTATAAATGTGTGTTTTGTAAAGCCTAAGTTTTTAAAAATTGATTTTTTAAATATCATGGGATCTTAGAAAAAAATATAAAAAAAAAACGAATTTTAAAGTATCTTTTTATTTACATAAGTTTATTATTATTCAGAGTTGTCTTCTGTGTCATCGTCAGAATTAGACTCATCGGAATTATTTTCCAACAACCGGGCATTAACAGGATCATATAACTCCCCTGCTATTTTAAAAAATTCAGGTAGAGGGTCTACATTAAGCGATTTACAATGCTTAATAAACTTAAACTTCGCTAAATACCCCGTGAAAAATTTTTTTTTTCTACAATATTGCGAAAGAAATGACTTTGCGTGTCTCCACATCCCCTCCACGTTATTGGTGTGTGCGCCATCATCAGGGTTTTTAAATTGAATGGAATGGTTCACGGTTAAATGCTGAAAACCTTCTTCCTTCAAACAGTCGTAAGCCTATTATTGAAAATGTATATTGAATGAGCTTAATAATAGTAATAATGAACTTAATTATAGTAACTATTTAAAAACAATGGTTCAATCAGAATTTGTCGGTCGGATTTAGTTTCGAAGTTATGGCATTTGGAAGTTAGCAATTTTGCGTTATTTACGCATACGCGTTCACTCTAGTTTACTGCGCCTATTACAAATATTGATGTTCTATTTTTTGGAAACTTATGAAATTGAACGAGTTAAGAATGGTGATACAATCAGAATTTATTGGTCAGGAGAATAATCTTAATTTAACTAAGTTATACACTTAAATTTCATTATGAAATATGAATAATATAAGTATTTATTTTAGTGACTCCCTTCGCCTACCGGCTCCGGTCGCCAAATTCGAGGTCTTCCGGACCTCTCGTTAGATGGGGGCTCGGCCCCCAAACCCCCCGGGACTAAAATAGCTAACCTGGGGGGAGGGGAGGGGGAGCGACCCCTACGGGGTCGCGGGGGGGACAGCATACCTGCCCTTCGGGCAGCAAGTGACCTAATAAAATGACTTAACCTTACTAAAACAAGTACAGTAGCTACCTTTGCCTATTACTTCCTTTTGCCTACCGGCTACGTACGGTGGTCAATTAAAAAGTAACATAAGTGTATAGTGGCTTCGGTTGCACAAGGCACAACTCGAGGTTCTCCGGACCTCTCGTAACATTGCCATTTCAATTAGTACACGTTGTCACTTTCTTCGTCTACATAAGTAAAAATAACTAACTTGGTGTCTCCAAATACTCACTTATTAAATTCAAAATTAGCTTGATTGGTACCGTGCGTGAATAACGCAAGTAAATAACAACAACAATATAGAGCATTATAGGCGTAAAAATAAATAATACTCATTAATAAATGTAAGTTTCGAGAAAAAAAAAGAGAAAATCGTGAAACGTAGCGTTGTGCTCACGCGTAAAAAAACACAAAATTGCTAACTACCAAAGGCTATAACTTTGAAACTAAGTCTGACCGACCACCGACAAATTCTGATTGCACCATTGTTCTTATACAGTTAATATTAGTAAGTTCAAAAAAAAAAAAAAAATTGAAAAATTTGTATGGGGTGGTAAATTGCATTTAAGCCAAAATAAAATAGAAAAATTCCAAATACGTGGTAAAATAAATTTAAGGTTTTATTTACTTTCCAACAATCAGAGATGATAGTGGTCCCGGGTTCAATCCATTCCTTTATAATATTTAATAATGTCTCCTTGTCTCGTTTTTCAACAGGAATCAAAAAGCAACGGCCACTATCTCTTTCGACTCCTCCAAAAACCCATTGGCCCTCCACTCTATGGCCACGGTGGTATTTCCTCCTTCCAAATTTGGATTCGTCGATTTCGACTATTTTATTGACCCCTCCTACACAAACCATTAGCAAAAGAAAATTGCCAATTTATGAAATTGTGAATTTATGCCATATTAATTATAGTATTTACTTACCAATTTTATCGTGATGTGTAATCATAGCAGAAATAGTCACCTCCCTATGAAAAGAGGACCAGTCAATAGCTGTTTGCTGAGCTATTTTAATCTGCTTTACAATAAACCGAAGTGACACATTCTCCAACCATAAATATGAGAACGATACAACTTGGTACAAAGATAAGTGTGAATTATGGAAAAACGTGTTTTTCCGTAACGACAGTCGTGTATTACAATTCACTTTTTTTTTATTTTTATTAATATACAATTTTCGACATCGCCACTGAAACCCGTCCGTTGCTTCCAAATTGGCACATAATATTAAATTATGTCCCTGGTCGCACGTCAACGAATTGTCAGTTGCTATCAACTTCCATGACTGTAATTTCTGAATCACAGTTTGTGAAACTGGTTCATTGGTTTTGTATTCAAACAACTCAAAGATGTCGATAAAATTAAGAGCAGACATTTTGTAAGCTTTAGAACTACAGTATAACGTGACTTTACTGACAGTTATGACAAATTTCTTTTTCGATTATTTTTTCAATTACCTACCTTTAACCTTTCAGCAGGTGCGTATGCGCAGTTTGTACGACTTAACTTTTATCTACGTATCCCGGATTAATACATGGGTTTTTCTACGTATATGTTATAAACACTTAATAATTTTTATCTTATCTTACGTATTTTTCAAATTATAATTGATATTATATATACCTAATAAATATGTAGTATATAAATAATTCAAAGTTGCAGTGATTAGTGATTACCTACGCGTGTATCGGCAATCGTCGCTACGCTCCTCGGCGCCGCCGCTGCGCTCCACAAATCGAAAATATCCCCCGACTTGCTATGCAACACCACCTCAAGTAGGTCACAGGGTACATACTATCATACTACATAAGTACATAAGTTTCAAAAAAAAAAAGGTATACCGAATACGTAAGTACAAAAAAATAACAAAAATGGTCCTCCGCGCGTCATTATATTAGTGTTGCGCGCATGCGTATAAACGTAAAATCGAAAACTTTGGAAGGCCATAACTTCGAAACTAAATGAGAGCGACAAATTCTGATTGCACCATCGTTCTTATCTCGATTAAATACATTAGTTTCGACAAAAAAAATTGAATAAATAACTTGGCCTCTAAACTAGATTTATGCCTAAAATTCAAATTCAAAACCCTCAGCAATGTATGAAATCAACACAAAAAAATGTAATTAAAAAATGTCTGAAAAAATTTTCAAAGTTCTATACTTACAATTAGAATTCGTATGTAAAATGCTTCACAGTTCACAGTTCAGCCGAGTGTTCAGTCGCTCGAGGCTTAGTGTAAATTGATTGATGTCTGATGAGCGGCGATCGCCGCTGAGTGATTTTTTTGAAGCTAGTCCCCACTATCGTATTTTTTGTATAAAAACTCGGTTATAATTATAATATGCAATATATATTTTCAATATTTTGTCAATTGTCAGGGATACCATTTCCGAAGAAAAATATCATTATGACAGTATATATTTGCCGATCCTAGGACCGCCACCGCCACCGCCACCGCCGCAGATGCCACCGCCACCGCCACCACCACCCCCCCTACACACCGCTCAGCCATAGATCAGGCCGCCGCCACCGCCACCTCTCCTCTTCACCGCCACCGCCACCGCCACCGCCACCTCTTCCCTTCACCGCCACCACCACCGCCACCGCCCACTTCACCGCTCAGCCACCGCCACCTCCTCTACTCACTTCTCAGCCATAGATCAGGCCGCCGCCAACACCACCGCCACCGCCCACTTCACCGCCACCACCACCGCCACCTCTCCTCTTCACCGCCACCACCACCACCTCCCACTTCACCACCACCGCCACATTGCCACCGCCTCCTTGTTATTTTCCTAAAAATTGCAACAGGGTGGTCCAAGATTCTACGAATTATTTATAAAGCATATTATATATACTATACATGTAAATGCTAAACACATTATATACCTAATCCCCACTACCAAACACATTATACATAAACCCCACTACATACCATACATGGTTTAACAATTAATACTCGATCGTGTGAATATTCAGTCACAGTTTTGATTTAACAGTGTCAAGTTGTAAGTCTCAGTTTTGCTATAACAGTTTTAGTATGGCAGGATCAATAAGTGAAATGAAACGGGTATACAATTATGTTGCACCTATATCTCCACATGAACTCATGGATTGCTCTAATTTTACAATAGACTTTGAAAATCGCAAATTCTTGAACGTCGGATTCGATCCAAAAGATCAGTTCAATATCGTTTTGCAAATAATTACACCGTCACGGTATGTAAAAATTTCATCAGACTTCTTGAAACGAATTTATTCAGTCATGGGCCATGTTTTGTCACACGTTCTCGATCCTGTTGTAAAATATAAAAAAATTATTATTTTGGAAGATGAAGTCGCTTTGCTTACAAGTATGGTATATAAAGGAGAGCATGTGTTGGTTATAGAGTCAAAAAAAACAAACGGATGTAGAATCATATTAAGTCGTAGAGATCTTATGACAATTCAAGATTTAGAGTGGGCCATTTTTGAAACAATTTCAAGAAAAAACGATATCGTAAAACCTATTATTTTAAATCAACTCGAACAAATATCCGAATACTTTAATACTGATTTTAATATTGATAAATCTATGACACTGGAAGAAGTAAAAACAATAATCAAAGGAATTCATATCGAGTTAATCGCAAAGCATGTACCGAAGCATAAACATAGTTTTATAAGCCAGATCAAATTATTCGCAACTGAACAGCTAGCTATCAATTGGATGACGAAGAATTTGCCAAAAGTAAGAATATATATATATATAAAAAAATTCAAAAAAATTTAACATATGCATTCA
>JANEHU010004278.1:0-55967 GCA_027563435.1 Nasonovia ribisnigri | reverse complement strand
AAGGTTTAATCGCACTCTGAAAACAAACATGTATAGAGAGTTTACTGCTCGAGGTTTACATAAATGGATATCTATTTTACCCATGCTGATAGATAATTACAACAATACAAGGCATAGAACGATCGGTATGACACCATTGCAGGCAGAAGAAAATCCTTCACTAGTGAATTTGAAACAACGCGCAATCACAAATAAAAAAGTAAAATTTTGTGTTGGCGATAAAGTTCGAATAAGCACTCACAAAGGAGTTTTTTCAAAAGGATTTTTACCCAATTGGTCAACAGAAATATTCACAGTAGTAAAAATAAACAAAACAATACCGCCAACTTATCAGTTACATGATTATAATGATGATCCAATAGCCGGTTGTTTTTATAACGAAGAGATATCTAAAACAAATTATCCTAATGATTATTTAATCGAAAAAATTGTACGAAAGAAGGGAAATCAGATATATGTCAAGTGGGTGGGATTTGACGATTCTCATAATTCATGGATAAATAAGAGAGATACTAAAAAATAGTTCCAGTGCTAGCTCAGAAGTGAATCTGTTCGGTACATAAAATTATTAATTCATCTACAATCATGTCATCAGCTATCTTGGACGTTCAGTGCGTTGTCGGAGTCAATAACAAGTGGTTTATTAAAGAAATGTCTATAGTAGACACCGAGACATCGTACAACCATCACTGGATATTTAAAAATACAACTTTAAAACAAGA
Organism: Nasonovia ribisnigri; assembly: GCA_027563435.1. NCBI lineage: Eukaryota > Metazoa > Arthropoda > Insecta > Hemiptera > Aphididae > Nasonovia > Nasonovia ribisnigri. The sequence continues at coordinate 55,245 of JANEHU010004278.1, read as the reverse complement.
TGCGAAAAGTCGAAGTGTAAACAGTTGGCTGCAACGGCTGCATCACGGTTTGTCTCCAGATTATGGTGATTTGGAGTATGAAGAAATACATAAAATATTCGAATCGATCAAATTCGAAAGAATTTACGTTAAAGGTTTGCAGAAACAACGGATCATTATCGAGTTTATGCCACACGCCACCGTCTACGACATGGAACTCTTCGAGTGTCCTCGGATTTGTTCATTAATTGGACAATCACTACCATGCTGTATTTTTCATAAAGATTTCAATCCACTAGTATGTACATTGAATAAAGCATTTGCATTAAAAAATTGGTATGTTAATAATATAAGATTATAACTTTTTTTCCTACTATGTATAAATTATATTTTACAGTTTACATTATAATATACAGTTTAGATATAATTTAAACTATATTTTTACATTATATACAGTTTACATTATAATATACAGTTTTTTTTTTTGTAATTGATATACATTATACATATACTGTTTTAATGACGCACAAATAATAAATCAATTATAATTAAGACTTCATGATTGTGTGTTAGTTAAATGCTCCTCTTCTTGACTGCAACATAGATATAATTAGATTATTATTATATAAAGAATGATAATATCTATTTATCTCAACTCACTCTAAACTGTAATGTCCATGAGCCAAGGTATTAATTTGGTTTTCAAGGACTATCCTCTTATCGTCCGATCGGTTTAAAGCTAATTTAACTGTTGAAATTGATTTCATCTGATGTTTAAAAGATCTTAGTGATATGTTTACTCGAAACGGTGTATACTGTTTTGTTGAAGGCGTGTGACCTGTAGATTTAAACAACTCGAATTGTTTTATAGCTATGCCTCTACCAGTATCACTATCAACCGTTGTGCCGTTGAAAAATAAACATTGTTTATGATCTGCTAAACTCATATGATTTTTAACGACATGACCTCTGACACCTTTCGCTTTGATTTTTTCTACACCCGATAGATTATATGCATATGATTTAGATCGTAGTGCAACAAACTCTGTAATAGCTTTTCCATCCGCTTCGTCAGTAAAAGTCCCAGGTAATTTCTTCCTGTCGATACAATAGCATGAATGATTGATCGGTAAGTTTGAAGTATCCATACGATTTAAAAGATCAGGGTTATTCAACAATCAGCGTAGAAATCAGATGTCTTTATATAATATATCAATGAATCTGAAAAAAAAAAATTGTATTTATTAGTAAATAAACATTTATGCAATATATGTATATAATATGTACCTGTATCCGTATACATCAGTTGAATATTTGAACTATAACTTTTAACCATAGAGTTATAATGAAAATCATATATTAATGTCTTTGATATATCCAAAATCGCCATCCCTACGTATATTGGTTTATCAAATTTCAATTCATCTATATCCAAATGTATTACCGCTAGGTTTTCGTTATAAATTGTAATGTCCTTAAACGTATTTCGGTTAATTAACTTAGAACACGTTTTTTCATCCGAAACGAGTTTCATTTTTAATCTATTTCTTACATTTTCCATAGTCTTCCCTGTAAAGTTAAGACAAATTTAAGAAAAAGGTATGATAAAAAAAAAAAACACATACCAAATACTGCATTGTTCATTAATTTAAAAAAGTCTCTCTCAAAATCATTTAATGCGTTCATTCTCATTTTAGTATTCAACTCAATATATTTTTGAAGCCATGGTGATTGATTAAATTTTAAAACTCGATGCACCTAAACAAAAAAAAATTAATTCAAACAATTTTTAATAATAAATAACTATAAACAATTATTACCTTTTCCAGTATTAATCCCGCTTTCAGAGCTTGTTTCAATGCCATATAATGAACAACATATTTTTTTTTATGTTGTAAATTGGCAATGAGTTTTTTATTTTTGATCCAGGGGGACCATCCTCTCTGGAAGATACGGTAACTCGTTATGCTCGTCATGCAACGATTGAGGATATAATATGTCAACTTCTAACGAGAATCCAATGTTTGATTTTTCGTTTGAACTTTCCAACAATTTTAAAATATTTTCAACATCTAGATTGCCCTCATACCATGAAAATCCGTCCTTTGGCATATATTTACACATAGCCCAACCGTAGCTAAAAAAAAAAAATAAAAAACAATGTTATAACAATGTTTTATGTAAAAAAAAAAAAAAAGTACAAACAGATTTGTTGCGTCCAGGTATGCAATCCACGAATCTGGCTTTGTGGAGTCATAATCGGGAACCTTGTTGTTGTTCGCCTGAGCATATCGCATACTTGCTTGTGTAAGACCCCCTCGCATTGCGGCTTCAGTCATTAATAATTGATCATAATCCGACAAAAGTTCTAACTGTACTTCAGTTATCTTCAAACAGCAGTCAAACAACATCCCAGGTGCAGTATAATAGTAATTAGGATCCAAACCATACGTAACCAAACATAAGTCTCGAAAGTTTTCGAAAACATCGCAGAGAAGCATCACATCAACTTTGATATACAAGTCACTGTATTCACCAAGGGTTTTTAAATTAAAGTGTTCCCATACCCGTATTGCATGTTCATAATCTGCATCGTCAATATGCGATTCGTGTAATGTACTGTAAAAGTGTTCTTTTGATGGTAGTGCCGTTTCACTTAATTTCTCCCAACTATCCGTATACTCATAACAATATACACCTTTCCTGGTTACCAGTTCAATATCATTATTATTAAACACTCTTCTGGTATCTCTAAATTTTAATGTATCTCCTTTAGCTAAATTATTTACCAGTTTCTCCAAACTAGTTGACATAAAACGAAAAGTGTCAACAAAACGAATTTGAAAAGTATTTGATATGTATTTTGTAAAGGATATTAATTTCTCTTCGGTATTTGGTTCCAGGGCCGTAGACACGGGGGGGGTTTAGGGGGTTCAACCCCCCCCCTTGGAAAGTTTATAAATTTATTTCAAATATTTAAAACTACTAATATATCTTATATATTAAAAAAAAAATTTTTATCAATTATAGTAATTAAATATATTTTTTTTTTTGGATGTTTGTGTTGTTATCGGTTATAAGTAAGGTATTTTGTGTATCGTTTAATGGTCGCACTGACAAATCACCATTACCATAACCGTTTTGTTACTGTGATAATTATTGATAATCTTATTATATGTTCATGTTGATAATACTGCAATTTAAGATAACATATTAATTAGGTATTATCAGTATTATAGTTAAAACTTTAAAAGTTAAAACCGTGTTGAATTTTTCTAACTCGGTTGAAATAAAATAAACAAAATGGAGAATTTAAGTAATCCTAACGAAAAAACCAAAAAGCGTGCCATAACAAATTATTTCACTCGAGTTACCAACGTTAGAGGTGCTAGCAGTGAAATTGTTACTCAAACTCATCCTGTTTCTGAGTTATCTAGTGCTCAAAACACCGATCGAAATCAAGTAAGTTATTGTTACTTAAATTAATTAAATATTGTAGTTATTTTTATTTTAACACATTTACCATTTTTTGGAGGATGTGTTGATACGCCAATAAAATAGTTATAGGTATAATATAAAATTGTATAGATAAAACAATATGATTTTATTTAGCCATAAGCCATAGTTTTAGCTTAATAGCTTGTGCATGTTGCCTAATAATTTAGCTTTTTCAAAGGTTATTGAACCTCGAAATAATGATGTTGCATTATTTGTAAACTGCAGTTTGACTGATGAGCAAAAACACTTAATAAGTGATAAACTAATTACTATTCAGAATATATTATTTTTATTTTTAATGATTTTAATTTTCTTTCTATATTAATAACCTTTAATAGATTCTTGTGAAACCGTGGATTCCTCCTACCACGTATGCATTTCCAATAACAGAGCAAAATAAAAAAAGAAAACTTAAATTTCAGTTTAAATGGTTTACTACTTATAACTGGTTGGTTTATCTCTCTATATAACTCATAATGAAGGTAATTTTCGGGCTATTTTAAAATATAAGACAAAAGATATTGAGTCATTAAAGTCACACCTTGAGTCAGATACAAGAAATAAGTATTTAAGTCCCCAAATTCAAAACGAGATAATTAACATTTGTGGAGATATTTTAACAAAAAAACTGGTTGATAAAGTTAATAAGTCTCAATGCTTTTCGGTGATGGCTGATGAAACCACAGATGTGTCGGTATCAGAACAATTGACAATATGTGTACGCTACTTAAGTGGCACTGGTTCTAATATTGAAATAAATGAGGATTTTTTAAAATTTTATGAAATTAGTAGCTTAACTGGAAATGATTTGGCATCAGCAATTCTCAATGGTAAGTTCTACCTATATATTATATATTTATATGAATAGTTCTATATTTATAATTAAAATAAATAAATAAAATAATATAGTATGATTTAACTTTTAGGGCTAAATTCATGTGGGGTAGATTGTGATTTTTTATTTGGCCAAGGGTACGATGGTGCAGCAAATATGGCTGGTCGTTTTAAAGGAGCTCAAACAGTTATACGCTCTAAGCATCCTAAAGCTTTATACGTCCATTGTGCTGCACACTCGCTCAACTTAGCATGTTGTATGTAATATTCCATCGATTAGGAATTGCCTCGGAATTGTTGAAAAATATTATTGTTTTTTTAATTTCCCCAAACGAAATCACGAACTTTTAGAAGTTATCAATAATGGTGATTGGCAACCTAATGTAAAATCTTTAAAACGTCTGTGTATGACAAGGTTAGAAATAGCATGAAAGAAGTATGTTATAATAATATATATTTATTTTCATTTTATTAATTAAACACTACTCTAAATAGGATCGTTTAAATGGATTGGTGCTCTTAAGCTACTATCGAAATATCGAAATAACGCCAGAAGAAGTACTGGACGAACTAGCAAAAAAAAAAAGAAAAATAGATCTGATATTATAACTTATAACTTATAAGACACTAAAATAAAGATATAAAAATATAAATAATGTGTTAATTTTTCTTAATTTACTATAACATGTTATTATTATAATAAACCCCCCCCCCCCATATAAAATTCCTGTCTACGGCACTGGGTTGGACCTACCTGGTCCAATTGTGAATCTAAATCCGGGAAACACTCAAAAAATCGAAAAAGAATGTCATCGAAACATTTACGCCGTTTAGGAATGCATAAAGGATTGACAAACATTTATTTATATATATTTATTAACAGGATAAATAATGTTATGTTGGAATAAAATGTTGTTTAAAATATTAGACGATATTTTATTTATTATACTAACTGAAGCCACATGTACTTCGTTCCCCGTTAAAAGTGCTTTATATGATTTAAACTTTGTTCAATTCGTTTATTTAATATTTGGTGTAGATGTTAAGCACTTAATAATTTGCATTTCGAATCTTGAACATAAAAATACTTGTGAAAGCACCGCATTAAAAAACGAATTTTACAGGATGATAATATATTGATATCTAAGATATCTTAGTGCACACATGCATGGTGGTATGAAGCTACTGTGAAAATGTCAAGGCTTAAGCAAGTATTTTTTAGAAATTCAAATAATTGAAAACTATTATTGCTATAGATACTGCTCTGCGATTATTCTATATAATATTATATAAACCGTACGGCATACGACATACGATATATGGCTTACTACGTTGGTGATATGTAAAAACAGAAGAATTATAAAAAAAAAAAAGCAATAACACATTATTACACCTATCCAAACAATAGTTCACTGAAGCTTATAACTTTTACGTCTATCGTTCGTTATACATAAAGGTACCTACAGGTTTTCAGGTTTTGTTTCCACAATACATATTTTTTTAACTATTTTTACAATTTTGTAAATTTGATGTTTAATGATTTTGATTGAATTTTACTTGTGGGCATACCTTAAACCTAGTACTCAGTAGTAAATAGTAGTTATAGTCAAAAAAAGGTTTAAAATTCGATAACGCAATGCTGCATTACATACTATAGTAGTTGTACTGTGGTAGTATTATATAGTAATAAGTATGTACTTATATTTGAACAAAATATGAATTTAACTGTATATTCACGTGGTTTCAAACAATATAATATATGAAGCATGGTGTGTTACACTGACTTTGAAAAATTATAACCGTCAACCGAATTCCTCAAGATATATACGAGTGAAATCGACAAACTATTATATCAGAATAGATCTGATACTTGACACTGCATTAGGAACACAAAATCGAGCACCAAAAATAATAGACTTATTAAAAAAACAAACTTGTACAACTTAATATAAGATCCATGTACGTAACCCATTCCATTCACTACCTCTTTGTTACCTTTTCATAGTTTAAACTTTATAGGTTCACTGTATAAATAGACGAGAGCTTAAGACTGATCTAAATATTTAAAAAAAATCATTGTAGGTATATAACAAATATAATGATATTCATTAAATTAAAATTTGCTACACAAAAATTATTTTTTAGTTTTGAATTTTCTAAAAATAGAATATTAGAAAATTTGTTTTACATAAATGATTACATAATTTTGTTTGCATTGATTTCCACACTACAAAAATATAATCTAACCAACAGTTACGCCTCACACGTTTGTTTAACTGTTTATAGTGTTGTACAATAATTCGCAGTTTTTCTTTCTTACTACGTGTAGCTGAAAACTTATAAAATGTGTCAAATTCAAATTTTACCACACGAATAACTAAACCTTTGAATACCAGTAGTACTGATATATCTCAAAAAAAACCATATCATATTATTGCAGATTAATAGTAAATATTCCTAGAAATTATTTTAGCACTTGTCATAGTTTGTTAAAATTTCATTAACACCAATAAATAAAACGATCCTGACAACAGTATACAATATAAACAATATTTCTTACGAGCCTCATAAAATAAGCTCACGAAAACAATATGAATTTGTAGGACACGGACTCTAAATTGAATACTTTAACACATACACACATTACTATTATGTTTAAATGAGACATGACGAAATGACATCTTTATGATTTGACTTCTTTAGCGATTTGTTTTCAGAAAATATATATTATACTATTTGTGATTTTTAACTTTCATTTAATTTTCGACGTTTCATTTAATCGGGTGTTCAAACACCAGCATAAAATATTCAAACCAACGTAAGGGTGTAAACAACAGTTATTATTTGGGTTAATATTTATTAATACGAGTGTTCAATAGTTCAGAAAAAACATAAGTTTTTTTAGTTATTTTTTTTTTTTGATATATTTTTAAAATTATAATTGTTAGTCCAGTTTTAATATTGTCGTTATTAAGCAAATTATTAACTATAATAACGAACTAACCGCATAAAATACAAACAAAATTATAAATTAAAGTGTGAATAATGTAAAATAAAAATTTATTCGGGTTTCGGGTTATTCAGAATGTTTTATTCGGATTTTGGTTGATTTAAGTGTTTTTAAAATAGAATAATTCCGGTTATTTGGGTTTTGGTTGTTTGATTTTTTAAAGGTAGTATTGGTGTTTTTTAACTTATAATTAATTTTTGATTAATTTTTGTATAAAATATATAATAAAATATATATGCGAATATTATGTAAAAAAATATATGAATTCATTAATATTTACTTTATGGGGAAGGGGGGCGGGGTTTGATATATTTTTTCCGGCACTCTCCATAATTTAGATATTGCCCGATTCCTGGTTTCGAAGAAATTCTAAAAATTGTCGTGGATAATAAATATTATACTATTTGTGATTTTTAACTTTCATTTAATTTTTGACGTTCTTTTGAAGTATTCATATGGTATATAATAAATTGTATATCTAGTTTTATTATTCACTTGATATACATTTTTATATTTTATAATTAATAATTTTTAAGCATTATACATATATGTAATAATTATTATACTCATGTTTTTATAAATACCCATACTCCACACGAAAATACTCAGTCAAAGCCAGTATTCATTTTTGAGAAATATATAACAATTTATTGTTCTTATAGCCACTCAATAATCACAATTATCTATTTTTTTTTTACGTCTATAAATTTTTTCAAAACCACGTTCACTTTGTTAACCATATAGTGTGTAACTGAAAATTTTAAAAATTTATCAAATTTAAATAAGAATTATCCACATAATGTTATACCAGCTTAGTTGATGGAGAAATGTTTAGTTCTTGTGCTTTTGATACTTACGTTAAAGTTAAAAATATCCAATAATTTTCGAATTATTATAATAGTAGTAATATTTACTAATTTAATTATCGTTATTCACTATTGACTCAATTCCGTTAAACTAATAAGGTTCACAATATAAATAGACGATCTGAATATTTTGAAAAATCGTCTTGTATAACAAAATATATTATAGTAATATTGGTTATTTCAAATTTCAAATTCCTACGAAAAATATTTTTTTAATTTTTCGTCCCATAGCTTTAAAAATGTAATAAAATATTTATTGTAAGTACTATTTGTGTTTTTTAACTTATAATAATTATTTTTTGATTAATTTTTGTATAACAACTAACTGAATAACCTGGCTTCGCTCGTGTGTTATTGCTTTCTCTAAATGAAATTCTTTTTTCTTTTTTTTTTTTTTTTTTATTTTTTAAAAGAAATATACCATATGTACCCAGAGACACAATAAGGATATGGGCTAATTTACAAAAAGGCGTGAATGAGTTGTTGAAAGAAGCCACCCAGTAGTGACACCTCCTATTGACTATAAATGAAATTCTTAAATCAGATGTTTATTATTTACGTTATTTCTTTTTTTTTTAAATTATTTGTTCCCTTAAAATATGACAACTCTTAAAAAAAAAAATGTGATTATTCAACTCTTTTTGTGTGTAACTCGGTGCAGTAAGTGCAACTCAGCCACTGTGGTAGACAATCCGACTACGTTGGATCGCGGACAACGCCAATGACCGTTTATATGTGTAAAGATTCGATTTCATGCATGCTTGTACCTGATGTACTCGTTTAACCTTTGACAACCAATAAAAGAATAAATACTAATTTCTACTTAGTATTTACCTTATAACCAATAGCCACGATTTAAAAACAAAAGTCTCAATCATAAAACTCAAAATCCCTGTTTGAACACATACCCAGGTTGGGCCTACCTGGTCCAATTGTGATTCTAAACCATTCAAGAACCCCTCTTTTTTCTTTTATTATTTATTTATTTTTGGTTTCCTTACCTAGTAATTATTGAACACTCAATAATATTTAAATCGTTTTTAGACGTTTTTTCATTTTTCACACATTTTATTGTTGTTTTTGGCCTTGTCGCCAGGTGTGCACTTAAGAGACAATAACTCCGGAACCATTTATTGCACAGCGTACAAATTTCACAGAAACCATTTACATATCAATCTTAATATTCCCTGAAATTTTTATCGGTAAGGTGGATCTTGAGTTATAACATTTATTCAAAATGTACACTTATTTTTTTATATAGATTAAAGTAATATAGGAAATTTCTGATTTTAATTTCTACAATAAAAATTTTTGAATTTTCAATATTCTAAGCTATACAAATTTAATATTGGAAAATTTGAATTACATAATTAATTATATAATTTCGTTTGCAACCTATTCGATAAAATACAAATTACAATATAATTTTATTCACGTGTGAACTTTAACATGACAAAAATATAAACTAACCAACATTAACGACTCGCATGTTTGTTTAGCTGTTTATAGCTTCAGTAATTCGCAGGTTTTCTTTTGTCATTTTATTTTAAAATAAACTTTATTGTTCCTACTTGTAATAGTATCAATAATCTATACTTTTTTTAACGTCTGACAGTACATGTGGCTGAAAATTTATAAAATGGATCAAATTAAATTGTTACAAAACGAATTACTAAACGACTGAATACCATTACGAACAATCTCTAAATAAACCATATTATCATTTTATAACAGATTGAAATTAAATATTCCTAGAAAGTAATTTAGCACGTGTATACTGAGTTGTCAAAATAATCAACACCGTTAATTAAAACGATGGTTAGGTTAGTAGAATATATGAGTGAATTCTGTTAAAATCGTGCTTGAAAATCGTTTTGAAATTTTTAACTACTATTGCCTCAATGTATGAAGACGCTATTGTATGTCACTTTCAAGCTTTTCGTAACAACGAACAAAAAAATTTAAGGAAAACTTTTTAGTAAAATTGTAAATTTAAATTTTTTATAATTAGCTCTAAACTAAACTACCCATACAATGCATATATGGTACAAATGTCAAGTATCTATAAGTATATTGGCTTTTTTAATTACAACAAAATTAATTTTTTTATTATTTGTAGTATAAAATGTATTTATCTTACAGCAACATAATAATCTCAATCATATTAATTATTTTTTTACGTCTACATAAAAGCTCGTCCTCTTTAGAACCATATATACCAGCTGAAATTTTGTAAAATGTATCAAATTGAAATTTAAAGGAACCACATAATGTTATAACAGGTTAGTAGCAAGAGAAATAGTTTGGTTTTCAAGCTCAGCATAATTTCTGATGGGGAAGTTAATTTAACTAGTACTTTTGAGAGGACAACATTAAAAATGTCCAATAATTTTCGTATTTTTATAACTATAGTAATATTGAGAAATTTGATTATAGTTATTAACTTTTGATAATTACCATCCATTTGAAAAGGTTTATGGTATAAAAAGACGATATGTTAACACTAACATCAATATTTTAAAAAATCATTATCTATAATAACTATAATGATATTCTTTAAATTTAAAATTCTTACATAAAATATATTTTTTAGTTTTCAATATTATATGATCTAAACATTGAATATTTGAAAATTTAAATGAAATGACTGATTATATTATTTTGTTTCCCACCGACTGCCACACTAAAAAATTATATTCTTATCAACAGTTACGACTCGCATGTTTGTTTAGCTCTTTATAGTGTTTTACAATAATTCGCAGTTCTTCTTTTTCATTATATCACCCACTTATGTAGCTTAAATTAATAAAATTTATCAAATTCAATTTTTACAACACGAATGTTATATTATTAGACATTGTTATTAAATAGTCCTAGAAAGTATTTTAGCATGTATATAATATGTTGTCAAAATAATCAACACCAATAAATAAAACGACCCTGACAACAATATAGAATATAGATAATATACTTTTATATTTGCATTGATACAATTCATATAGAATTTATCTAAATAGAAATTTTTTTTCTTGAATGTGACGAAAACCACAAGACACTCTACAATCTATTGAAAATTAATTGGGTATACCATAGGTTAGGTTCTGACTGGAGTGATTAATGCATTGATGTCAAAAAAATTTGTTGTTTTTATTTTATTTTCGTGACTGGACACACGATAGGTCACCATAAGTTGTTATAGTTATTTTATTAGATATTATTTTAAAATAAGAATTGTTCAAGGTACAAATAGAGACTGATCTGAATATTTTGAAAAACATCGTCGTGTATAACAAATATAGTCATAAATAGTTAATTTCTAATTTCAAGTTCCTATCAAAATATTTTTGAACTTTCAATTCTAAGCTTAAAATTTAATATCGGTAAAATTTTAATTACAATATAATATTGTTCACGCATGAATATAACAGTACAAAAAAAAAATATGTAACTTATGTAACGATTCACATGTTTCAGTAGCTGTTTCAGTGCTTACAATAGTTTTTAGTTTTTTCATTACAGAAAACGAAATAGGAATTGTGTATATTACAAATACTTTGTATACACTTGCTACTTAAAACATACGGCAGAAGCTATATGCGTTTAAAAACAGATATAGGTAATATCGTTATAATACGTGGTCCATTACAGTAGGTCGACTTCATTGTTGCCCAACAAATTGCATTTTAAAATGTCGTTGCGTATATAAAATATAATAATATACCTACATAAACAGTTTTGAGTAGATAACCAAGAAAAATATTTTTTAATTACATACGATTAAATAAAATTTATACTCTTCGTTTGAATAACAAATTTCGTCAATATTTTAATGTTTATAAAAAAAACCGTAGCACGCTACAAGATACTTTTCCTTAAGAAAAACGTATGAACCATAAATATGTTTTTGTTAATAAGTAACCGTATGAAAACGAAAATCTCACGTAAAATCAAACAGAAACAAAATATTATACTGTATCCAGCTAAAAAACATGTTCCTGTTAAAATCGTGCAATTGTAATTTTGAATTTTTTAACTGCCATTATTATAACAACGTATGAGTAACCATGTATAATATAATTTTCAAGTTTTTGAAACAGCGAATATAAATATATAAAATTAACTTTTAGTAAAATTGTAAATTGAAAATGTTTATAATTAGCTCAAATTCAAAGTGCCCAGTGCCCATACAAACTATATTTGGTACAAATGTCAAGTATCTATATAAACTTATAACTAATAAGTATTTGTTTTTAATCAAACTAAATAAGGTTTTTCCATTTATCATAATGTACAATTTACTGTTCTTACAGCAACACAATTATCTCAATAATCTATTATTTTTTTTTACGTCTACACGAAAGATCGTTTACTTTTGTAACTATATAATAGCTGAAAATTTTCAAAATTTTATCAAAATAAAAATTCAACCACTTAATATTATAACAGTTTAGTAGCTAAAGAAATGGTTTGGTTTTTAAATTCAGCATATTCTGTGGTAGGAAAATGAACCATTGAGATGCTAAAACTAAAAAAGTTTAATAATTTTCATATTATTATAATTGTAGTAATATTATTTACTAATTTTATAAGCGTCATTAAATGTTGAGTCAATACCGTCACACAGTATAGTTTTGTGGTATAAATAGACAATAACTGAAGACTGATCTGAATATTTTGAAAATTCGTCGTGCATAACAAATACAGTAATATAGGTCATTTCAAATTTCAAATTCCTCCAAAATAATTTTTCAATTCTAAGCTATAAAAATGTTATATTCGATAAAATTCGAATTACAATATAAAGTCGTTCACGTGTGAATTTTAACAGTACAAGAAAATAATGTAACTAGCAACAACGATTCATGTGTTTGTTTAGCTGTTTTAGTAAATTTCAATAATTTGCACAAACTGCAAATATCGAAAACTTATTATTTTTTATGTAGCTTTAAATTTTTCTAATTGAAATGTAAAAACTCGAATCACAAAATTACTGAATTCCAATAAATACAATCTTTTTAATAAACCACATAATATCATTACAGATTAATAGTAAAAAATAATCAACGCCAATAAATAAAATGAATCTGACGACAACATAGATAATACCAATATTTGTATTGGAGATGTTTTGGTAGATAAGTTCTGGTCGAGTAAAATGTTTAGTACGAACCGGGCACCGAATATTTTTAATGCTAACATGTGTTGACTTTTGGATGAGTAAAAATATAAATACGAAATTGGTCTCCACGATTACTGATTGAGAAATTATTATAATTTAGAATTAATAAATCCTTAAACTTAAGAGTTAATAAATAATAGTTATGAAATCGTAATATGCCTAATATATTATGTATGTATTTAAATCTTAAATTTTAAATTACCTTTTCATTACTGCCCATAAAATCTAATACAACTGCTCTGTGTTTACTATATTTAATAAATTATTTAACTGGCATTTCCACCTTGAAAAGATAGATATATACTTACTGAATCTAAAAAAATTTAAAAAAAAAAACTTGGAAGAAAACTTACCTAGTTATTGCTAATTGTTTAACTCTTAGCCAGGGTTACTCAAAATCGTTGTAATCGTATTTATGACGAAATTTAACAAATGAAAAGATAATCACAGGAAATCTCTAGATAAACAAACAACATAATAATAATAATATTAAAACCAGAAAAGAAAAATATAAGATATGCGAGTAATTATTGCAACGGCATAATCAAAAATCTGTTTGAAATAATTCAGTTTATCATTAATTAATGCTAGTTAGGGAACCCTGGAAAATAAAATATTTTATTTTTTTTATGACTTCTTTGATAATTGTCAGATTATCCCTCATACTGCGACTTTACCGAGCCCTACTACGTCATAACTGAGTCCCCTACTTCACCTCCTGCCTATAATACATGTTACCAAGCACCATCTCCATCCCACCACCGCCCATTGCACGCTTTGTCCTTGACGTGGTCTAACTCATCTGGCGCGGTTCGCTCGACCTGTATATCACTGACGGCGACACCATCTATCCGTTAATTTGGTGGACATGGTTTTTCCGCCTTTTATCATATAACATAATCGCACTAAAACGTTACCTCTACCACTCATGTGGTGCATCGTGAATAGATTAAGTTTAAATAACGTTTGCGCGGATTTACTACCCGTCAAGTATATTATTTAACGCGTACCAGTAACAATGCATCCGCTTAACGTGAAACTAGTGCGATTAATTCTGACGTTGAAAAAATGGCAGGAAAAATTGAAATAACTATGTCGATGGCTCGCAGTGAACGCAAGGCCAAAAATATGAGTTCGTCGATCGTGGAGCAGCCTAACGAGTTAATCGACTGCTGACATTTTGTCATAGTCTTTTCGGGTCGTAAATCCATGAACATCGGACTTGACGCCTAGGTCGTTTTCAACGTGAGCGTGCAGATTATAACGCCATCGAGACACGTTTGCATTACAAGTGTTTTTCTGCACAGAATTGTCTCGCTCTTGCCGTTATACTCTCGAATATAACCAGCCCGGTGATTAATAAACGTGAGAGACTTTTTCTCAAAGACAAGACTAACACGCTATACAAAATTACTTATCGAGGCGAAAGTATGCTGGTCGTCGAATCGCACGTACTACAAGGATGTCGGGTACTATTGAGCGGACGCGATCTATCAAGAATTCACGAGTTGCAAAGGGCCATCGGTGAATTGATCTCACGCAAATCTAACGTCACACGATGCGCGGTTATGGTACAAACCGATCAGATAGCGACATATTTGAGTACTAATGTTTATGTCGATAAATCGTCAACTGTAGAGGAAATTTCTGCAGCCACCTACAATATTCACCACAATCTGCACGCGTTGAATATATTTCCAAATAGTGAGATCAGTTTCATTAAACAGATTAAATTGGCTGCGAACAGAGAGCTGGCGAAGTGTTGGGCGTCTAATATTCAAAATAACGGTATAGATTACATATCGAGTAATGAAGGAGCCGCTGATATTGAAGAGGTGATTGTTATACAATAGTAAAATATCATATAATATGTAATACCATGTATATTTTATCCGTGTATTATTTTTCACAGCTTATTGGATTCCACGAGAACGAGGGTCCAGCGATGTTTACGTATTAGGATGATTGTTGTTAATGGCTGCCACATGCTTGACCTCGACATTCCGGCCGAGACTGACCAAAATATAATAATATTAAGATTGAACACATGTATATAACATAAATATGTAATATGTATAATCTGTTTGCGAGATACAATATTATCCTCTACGCACATATATCGTGTTACTTATATTGTTAAATGAGATTTATACATGCGCTGTACCATGCATAGATAATATTATATATATATATATTATATTGTCAAATATAAAATTTCAGAAAAAAAAGGCGTTATTATCATTTTTATTATTTCATTTATTACAAACACAAAATTAAAAATATTCGATATGACATATATTATTTTTATATAATATATACGCGTTGTATACATCCTATGGTAAAATGTGAACACATATATTATACCGTACAAGAGTAGGATTTATTTAAAAAAAAAATGAATATTATATGTTATAATATTATAGTTTTCTAACTTCTCCGGTCAACGGATTGTATTGAATCACGTGATCGTGAATAACCAGGCAGTAGACGGCTGTGTTAGCGGGAAAATTATTGGCCG
Organism: Nasonovia ribisnigri; assembly: GCA_027563435.1. Lineage (NCBI taxonomy): Eukaryota > Metazoa > Arthropoda > Insecta > Hemiptera > Aphididae > Nasonovia > Nasonovia ribisnigri. The sequence goes on along the minus strand of JANEHU010004278.1, from coordinate 39,361 downwards.
CTTCTATTTCAAGACGTAGATCCATTTTAGAAATTTTTGTATCGTCTGTTTGACGCAAACAATCTATGCAGATAAACGGTCCCAGCTCTTTATAATTTTCTCTAGACAGACACGGTTGGGAGTTATCCCACTCGTAATAATGTTTTTGAACATTTTTTATAGAACATCGTAAGCAGGTTTTTGTCAAAACTTTCATTGAAATCCTCGTACGGGTATTCGATTGAATTAATATATGCTTTAACGTTTGTAGCGAACACGCGTCATAATCTCCGCTATAATAAACGTCCGACACGATTCTAGGGTATTCGTAAGGAAAGCGATTATTAAACACCTAGGTTTTTCCACCCGCAAACACGTTTTAACCATCCAAGAGTATTTGGATACTCGCAAAGCTCCCAATTTCGAAAAGCACAATTAATCATTTTTTTACGCTGGTATAATGTAACGCGCTCGTGTCCGACATCGATCAATTCAGTATTAGTTGTTGACCGCAATTTATCAATATACACTTGTAGTCCTCACAAAAACCGAAGACATGTTTTAACGGAATACATCCGCTTTACGTGTCGTCTTTCATGAAATTAGCATTTTGTTAGTGATATCCCAAGCAGTGTTTTGTAGGATATTTTCATCGGCGGGCGAGTACGAGCAATACCCCTTCATGGCGCTAGTAATCACGGGCTTTTTGACCCGTTGTACTTTAATACAGTTTATTTCGTATTTTATCTCGTTAAACAAATTAGTCAAACCGTTATGCGCGATAGTTATCCCAGTTTTCAATTCTGCAGGTCTCGTTATTTTACCCTCTATGTAGATAAAACTATCGCTCGGCATCGTGTGCGTATCACGATTCTGAATGGCTATGCGAATTTCATCGCCATTGTTTAGCGCGGACGAGGAAAACGGTAAAAAAGAATGTAAAAACATTTCCCTTATCGGATATTCGTTTAAATATGTGTGCCCCGCCCACATCCAAGAAGGATTTGTCCATAGTGTCCACGTGATATTAATACGGAATAGATATTTACATGTCGGCGATTAAGCGTAAAAATTTTCGATTTATTAATGTGAGCTTTTTATTTATTTTTTTTATTATTAACTTTTTATGAGCGGCGCTGGTGGACTGCGGTGTGCGCTTGCTGGCCGTCAACTCTTCAATGCGGGTGTTGTCACTGTCGATCGCGTATTTATCAAAGTTAAACTTCAAACCCATTCTTAGGGAATCTAACGTTCACAGTTTCACCGCGGTTTTGATCGGTCAACGATACTCGTACGTAATCAATCGTATTTGGTTTCAGTTATACTTCGGTATTTCGAATATTTTATAGCCGGGCGGGACGACCGGATAAATTTCGTGTATCTTGTGCGATTGCCGTCCGTTATCGAATGAACCTACAGCTAAGTTACATTCGACTTTTATCGTGTTGACATTCATAATTTTCACAGCTCGGTCGGACTCATCCTTACGATCGCGTGCTAAAACCCGCTTATCGAAGCCTAGTGACGGGGCGATGCTATCCTCGACGTTCAAGTCCATTTCGCTACTACAATGCACTGTACATTTCAAAGTGCTGTTATCGGTCGACAAACTAAAACTTTTAAAAGTTCGCGTATTTTAGTTTCCAATCTTAGTCGTCACCTGCTGACTACCGTGAATAATATGCAGAGTATCGCATCCAGCCTCGACGTTAGGTATGGAATTATATGTCTGCACACTCAGATGTCCGATTTCCGATTTACTTCCCACTTCTAAGGACGGGAAAAAACGACATTCTAATTCGGAACAGTTACCGCTCAACGATACTGTTTGAGACGACATGACACGCTGTGGCTGCGAAGGCGCGTAAATGTTAATAATAAATATATATTTTAATAATAATAATATAATTATTATTGGTTTGTAGTTAAAAATTTTAAACATAAATGCTCGCAGTTAAAAGTATTGTATGCTTGTTCCCTCACGTAGTTATTTCGATATCACAGCCCTTCAAATATTTTTCAATTCTAATGACGGGTGGAGATTGCCGAAACTGTCAAAATATAAAACTACTTTCCTGATTTCTTTCTGAAATGAGATATTTTCGCGAGTTTAACGTATTCGGTAATTTTGAAATCGTAAATGGGGCTATTGCGTAGTGTTAGTTTTTTTATCTTGTTGATTTTTTTATTAGATTTTATTTTACGCATTTTTTTATTTACAAGCCGTCGATTTTTTTTGTTTTTTTATCATTTTTTTCCCAGACCCCCCGCCGACACTTTTCCGCGATGCAATACCATTAGATTTCCTGCCGATAGTATACGACGCAGTGCTTTTATACGGACTTAAATACACGGCTTTGCCTAAATGTACAGATGAGTGGGCGTTTGATCTAATATCGCGTATCGTTCTGACGATGTTAGCGATACCACCGGCCAACGTTCCGAGCACCGACTGCTAATATCCCGATATTAAAGTTAAAGAGCCCCCCGTTTTTGGAACTCTGATGACGCAAGGTGGTTTATTCTTATTTTTTTCTTCGATCGCCCCCCCGCCGACTTAACATGTTTCCGCGCGACGCGCACAGTCGATTTCATTAAACTACTCATATTTGGTGTCCCCGAACACGATTTAATCCATTTTTTTAACGTTTTTTTTTTAAACACGCCGCCAATTTTGGAAAATCCACATTCAGCACCGATTTTCCGTTTAGCTTTCATTCCCGTAGTTACAAGCCACGCGACTGCTTTTTCTTTATAATCGGTGTCTTTCGCCCCCACTCTGCTCCTAGCACGTTCTTCCAATATTCTGGCTGCCCCACCGCGTACGGAAAAATAATTACTTTTTTGTAGGAAATATCGTGTTCCCTACACGCAGAATCCAAACCGTTTATTCCCGGTTGACCAAGTGTGAGTCTTTTTTTTTTAAAATTAGTTCCCGGCCCGCAGTACTCATAACCGGGGAGATGTAATTCGTGTATCACTATTGGTCTTGACCTTTGAACGTAGCAACATTATGTGAGCACGTCACACGTACGTCACGCGTATTTATACAATGCGGTTTGTCGATCGAGTAGTAAAGCTCAAAGTCGACAATTCGACCCGCTCTCTTTATGTAACAACGGTGCTGCACCGCGTCCGCCCAGACATGGCCCGCTGTTTCCGAACACAATACGCGCGCTGATCGTAGGCCCATCCGGGTGTGGTAAAACAAATCTTATTTTCACACTATTGGTCCACGAGAACGGAATTAAATTTGAAAATGTATATATTTATTCGAAAACGCTAGGTCAAGCTAAATATGCAATGCTCGGAAGATTTTGAGTGGCATTCCGGACGTTAAATTATTCAAATTCAGCGACAACGAAACGGTGATTCAACCGGAAAAAGCACTACCAAACTCAGTTTTTCTGTTAGACGATGTAATAACAGAAAATCACGGCATCATCCGATCATACTTCGCTAAATCCAGACACAATCTAATAGACTTGTGTTATTTAGCACAAGTCGCGTGTGCCGAAACAGTTGATCCGCGAAAATTCTAATTTTATAGTGCTCTTCAAACAAGATGAGATGAATTTAAAACATATTTACGACAAACATTGTTCGAGTGACATCAAGTACTCATAGTTTAAAGATTTTTGCATGACATGCTGGCGGGGAGGGAGATTGGAATTTGTTATCATCAGTAGTGAAAATGAGCGTGATAGCGGGTGATATAGGCACTGGTTTGATACGTATGTCGTTATGTAATAAGACGCTTCGCCAAAATGCACTGCATTAACTCGGGATCATAGATAAGGTGAACAACTCCCTGGTTTCAACGCCTACGATATTGACGAATATAATTCAAGCGAGAGTGAATATAAAACCAAAATATAACGCATTAAAAACAGGTAGATTTGAAACGGTCGTGTTAGTCAATAATACATTTAGGTCTATTATCGGGGCTCTGAGCGAGATAAGATCGGATATCAAAAGAAAACCTTTTCAGGCGATTTTGTCACCGTCCACGTCGCCACCGTTGAGGGCGTCGACGACACCAGATCGGGATTCTACTGCGAATCGCACCCTACCCCACCCGTATTCCACCCCAGCAACGTATAAAGATTTGAATTCACGTTTTGCACCTTGGACAAATCAGGTCTTCGACAAAATCTGCGGGCCTAGAAAATTATCGAACGACGTATTCGAATTGGGTGATAAAGAAATACAATTTATCGATAACGCAATAAGCGTAGAAATTAGAAGGTGATACACGTTCATACCCGGTAACGTCGGGACTCATTGATTTATTATTCATTCCCCCGAGTCGTGAACATATACGCTAACGGATTTAAATACATACAAACTGATCTTAATTCAGACATCAGCGCACGAAACGTCGAACGGTGGACGTATTCGTAAATCTAATGGGTGAAAATCTGGAATAATTTCAAATTTGTTTTCGAAAAAGAATAATATTATTACGATTGCTGGTATTAATATGCGATAACAAAAATACAATATCCCTTATTGGAACAACCCTAACGAGTTGATAGATAGACTATGCCTATTGTATTCGTCTCTCGCGGCTGGTAACACGGGGTGTCGAGGAATATCGGGAATATCGATTTGTGAAGAGTTGGTCGAAGCTAAAATATTGAAAAAAATTTCCAAAGTCTAAGCGCGAGATCGTCGCGGAACTTCACGCGCCGGCCCGAAGGAACTATCCGCGACGTCATGTCATTTGTAACGTCACAGAATTGTAGGCCTCTTAAACATTATAACAAATCACCTGGCATACCTTTTTCCCCGTATAATTTTATCTGTACACCTGTCGGTCAATGACCATCCCAGTAATATCAATACGATAATGCGCACGTGATTAACGCTATATTATGCAATAACTGATCCCCGACCTCCCCGCCTGCAGCAGTGTTCACCGTCGTCACCGCAGCCTGCCGCCGCCGGCGCCTTTGTCGCGTCCGTCGGTGCACTCGCCGCAGTGCAATTATCAAAATTCCACATTATTGTAAAAGTCCCGCAATACACCTACCCTGAGCTTCCCCACCTCAACATCTCAACTATCAACATCGGCCACCGTCCAGCCAGCTCCGTCGGACTTCCGACACTATGTTTTTCCAACGCCACTCGCACTGGTCGTGGCTCTTGTTCGTGCGCTCAGCCTCACCGTTGATTCCGCCATCCAGACCACGTGGCCACGCAAGCACATATTATATACCCGGCGAAGTTTTTTTTGTGTTTCTTCAACATCGTTGTGCCCACGCCATGATGGGCTAAACGTCACCACGGGCTCGATGTCGGGCGAAGCAACTTTCAACCACTGACCGATGCAGATGGGCCATGTCGACCGCGTGTGTGTCGACGGCCACCTGGCCAGCCCATCGCAGCCATCGGTCAACCGTCAGCAGCCTCGTCGTCCATCAGTCATAATATTGTAATGTATTAAAATACACCCCCCCCCCCCCATATCCCTTTTTATTTGCGTTCGTATAATTTTTTAATATGTGTCAACTTCCGCGCCTGGCGCAGTTCTTTTTGTTGCCTCCTATCCTTACCATCCTTAGCGATATGCCGGACGGTAACCCTATGGTTGGCGAAGTAAAATTTAATATAAAAAAAATCATATGTGTTCTGCCGAACTTCGTGGGCCGATCCGTGGGTTCGCTCAGTCCAAAACAAATATAATATATTCTTTACCTAATTCCCGTCCCACTCTTATTATACTCACATGACTGCCATGTGCCAACATTATTATGTATGCCATATTATTACAAAATTATTATGTGTTAATACCCATGTGCCCAAATTATCTACTCCTTTGGAACAATTGTCATGAGGCAACAATTATTATATTTCTCGAAATTGCTAGTTTATTATTATTATTATTCACAAATATCTATTATTGCACGTTGTGCATCATTGTAAAATACAATACCTCTGATTACCCTAACTTTCTTTTGTTATTTAATTTTTTTATGTTATGTCTCCTTTTCCCCTTTTTTAAATAAATCTTTGGTGTTCATTCACCACTGAGTGTACAAAGCCTATGAGTTCCACCGACTTAGCTTTCGGGCTAACACGCGGTGCGGCTCATAGGTCACGACCGAAGTGTTCCCCTTTGGTCGTGGGTAGCTTTTGGTAGCCTAGCAAACTACCAAATTCTTACATATGGCGACCGTGACAGGACCACGTGTCCATAATTCCCCTTGTAACTAATAGATTTTTTTTTTTTTCTCTTCTCTGTCTCCTTAACAAAATTATAAAACTTAAAATTGTTAAAATTGTTAAAATATAAATTTCTCTGGTAAAAATGGAAATCTACGGTATGTAAAACATGGTAAAATTCCCTTATGGCAAGCACATGGCATGGCAACATTTCTTATCCACTTTCATCTTAAAAACTATCATTCTCCTGTAACGCAAACACATATTAATTAAATATCATAAATTCCCTAATATTATTACTCCCCAAATCTCTCAAGTTTTTATTATATATTTTATTCAAAATATGACTATATTATTCTCCTAGAGAGATACTTTATTATATTATTAACTTAACGTTCAAGTCATGTTCTTAATTATTTACTTTTGGTACAAAAAAAAAAATACTGTATTATTATTATTATGTAAAACAAAATGTTATACTACCCAGGTAAATATTGACTTATTATTATTTTTATGTTCCCCCATGATTATGTTTGTTATCCAGTCATTAATTTCAGAAATTGTTCCTGCTGGTGTGTGTTCCGGATTGGAAGCGGCAGCGGCGCTTTGACAGTGGCGGTATGTGCTGACAGCTGCGGCGACGAGACGACGGGCGTCGCCCGAGTGCGTCCCTAAATGACCCTTTTTTAATGTTCCTAGTGCGTCCAGAATAAGGTATCATCCGAGTGCGTCCCAAGAAAAAAGGTCATATTTTTCACATAGCCCGAATTTGTCCCAGTTCATTTAGAGTTACCCAGGGTGCACCACGAGGAGGTGAACTGGCTTACACCCCAAAAATATTTGGTTATTTGGTTATTTAATTATTATATTATATTATTATTATAAAATTAAAAGTTTATTATTATATAAATGTATTAAATTATTTAGGCTTACATACAATTTTAAAATGCTGGGTTAATATTTAAACTATTTTTTTGGTTGACTTTTTAATGCCATGATTTTCACATAATCATATCTAGAGATTTTAGAAGTTTTGTATTTTTGTATATTTTCTTCAATGAATTTAATATTTTTTTCGTTGACTGATCTATTTTTTTTAGGTATTTGATTAGAAGTATGTATTAAAATTTTTGTGTCTATTTAAATAAAACGGTTAGCTGCATACACATAACTACACATCACTAAACATACTGCACGTGGTTTTCAAAGACTCGTTACGAATAGTAGGTTTTTACGTACCTATTGACTATAGTGTAAATGCAAAAGATAAATAATGTTAGCAATAATATCGCGGACGCACACGGGATATACCAATATAATTTGTGATATTATCGCGGACGCAGTTGGGCTATTAAAAAGGTACGATATAATAAACGGGACGCACTCGGGAGTTGCCCAGACGACCGAACACTGCTAGCGACCCGTCTATTTCCCCCCCGGTAATATTCGTATATTTTTTTCCCCTATGTGTTCCCCCTATTAGTATGTTCCCTAGACCCGGATTTTCTTTTCCCCTGCATAACACTGTTAGGAACTTTTTATTAGAATGCTGCGATAATTAACTAACATTTTTCCCCAAACCTCATGGTCATATTATTATTATTATAAATCTATTAATTATATTGTTTCCCAAGACCTCATGGTCAGAGTAATTATTATTATATTACATTGTAAATCTGCAGATTATTATATTTATTATGTCTCATGACAAAAACCAATTTTATTATATTATTATATTATTATGTTCCTTCAGAACACATGCATGCCTTGGTAGTCAAAACAAAAAAAAAAAAAAATCTAGTATAAATAACATTATCAGATTTATTATATTGTGCCCAAGATTTTATATCAAACACAATTAAATTATTAAAATATTCAAAATTATAACTATAAAATGATTCTTATTCTAAACAACAATGTCAAAAACCTAACTATTCTCTTTCTGAAAAAGAAGCGCAATATTATAAATTATAATTAATTAATCCTACAACAATAATTTAATTTTTCTCCCTGTCATTACAATAATTCTTACCATTAGTAAATACTTTCTTTAAAACCTTAACGCTTAAGTTAATATATTATAATGTTTTCCATATTCTTATTAAAATATTTTACCATGTTATAATTTATTAAAAAATATTTTTCCCCCTATATTATATAACTGTTAAACCCCCACATTACTATATTGATGAGTCCTCTATTATCATTTTTTTAAAAAAAAAAAAAAAAAAATTATTATACAAAACGATGACTGAGATGCTGTGTTAGAAAGCTGGTTAGTTAGGTAGCTCTGCCCCGACTAGGGCCCCTACTATTATTATATTATACTATTAAAATTATTAAAATTCTTTCCCATTACAACAGTGTAAACTGGTTATTATTATTATTTTTATTTAAACAATTAAACCGTCCTAGGGCATTTCCATTATTATTACTTTTATAGTGCAAATCAATTTTGTTACTATTCCAATTAAAATAGTTACATATTGCTTATTATCCATTTGTATCGCTATTTCAATATTATTATCAGTTTGTTTTTCCTTAATTCAAAGCTTAATTACTTATTATATCGTATATATTATTTTTTTCTCTTCCCTGGATACACTTCCATCAAGTATTCTAATTTAATTACATTCATTTTGCTATCAAATTGTTCAATATCGACACTGATAGTGTTACAAAATTTTATAATTGTCAGCAGTCGTTAACTTATATTTTATTATTTTATTATTACTACTCATTCAGTTATTATATCTCTTTCTCAGCTTAAGAATAATCTTATTGTATAAGGAACCTTGTGTTGCTTTGGACCAGTATCAGTGCCCTTTTTTGGGAAGGAATATTATTCCATTTTTTATTAACGATTAATTTGTTCTTGCTGAACATTTATATTATTTAATTTTTTTTATAGATTCGAACTGTATCCCTTAACATTAGAAAATCACCATGTCATTAAACTAGTCTTACTAGGATATTATAAGTATTATTAATTATAATTGTTATTAATTTTTTTTCTGTTCACATTTTAAGTTTTGCCACTATTTAAAAGACCATTTGTTATTACACCCACTTGATACATTGTACCAACCCTCTCACCCGTCCCCATGCACGGTGCAGGCCAGCGTCGCGTCCAACCACCAAATAGGTACGATCTCTCTGCTCCATATCCACCACCTCAACTTCCCCTAACTGATTTTGATATAACAATGGGCAATGCAGGCGAAGATTTTAACAATTCCCTTTCCAGCAACTCCCCCCCTCTTTCTCTCACCTCTCTGAAAAGTCAAATTGATGATATGAATGAAGTTTTCAACCAGCAGTTAGAGTCCTTTGCCCGTCGATATACTGAACTCGACGAAAAGTTCCAAGATCTCTGTGTTCGTGTCGATGAGATTGATACGGACATTACCACCAGGCTCACTCAGGTGCAGACTAATTTTCATAAAGACTTTGGTATCATGCAAAGCAATATCACTAAACTCCAGGAATACACCAATACTTCCCAAGCCTCCACTCTGACTGAGAGTATGAATCATGTCAACAGTGTACAACGCAGTATTAAGTCTCAAATTCAAACGATAACTGACCGTCTCTGTGGTCTTGAGGGACAGGCGTCTAGATTGTCTGCTATAGAAAACAAACTTCAACTTACCACTCTAAACCCCCTTGTTTTTTCTCAAACACTACCAACAGAAAACATTTCTCAGATACCATCCACGTCATCAAATATACTCTCCTCCACGGCAATGCCCAATATCTCTCAGCACCATATTCCCCCTCAACATTTTATCTCATCAATCCCTACAGCTCAACCCAGCCAGGATGTGCCACACCACAGTTGTAGTTTTTCAAATAACGCTTCCTATATTTCAGGTGTCTCTCTGGATCCCACGAGGATACCTAAGTATGACGGACAACTATCACCCCTCCACCCAGCAGACTTCTTAGACAAGGTTGATCAATATTTTTTTATGCACAACGCCCCTGATAAGGTCAAAATCAATTTTGTAAGCGATAACTTCACGGGTAAAGCACTGCTTTGGTACACAACACTCCTCCCTCCCCCATCTATCTATAAAGAATTTGTTGAGTCTTTCCAAAATTACTTTTGGTCACCTAGCCTCCAACGCTCCATTAGGAATGATCTGTACCGTCCGTACTATCACCGAGACACATCCACTATGTCAGAGCATGCAATGGACTGGATCAATCGTGCCCGCCATTTGCAACCGCATATTGACCAAGCAGAAATGGTAGACCAGATCACTTCACATTTTTCATATAATATTTCTCTTGCCCTTCGAGGTCTTAGGATCCTCACCACTAATGATTTAATACAACAGCTCACATATCTCCAACGTGCCCATGCACCCTCCAACAACCATAGTAATAATAATAACAATAGTAGTAACGGTAACAATTCAAATCCTCCACACAATTCTCTGCAACAAACTTCATATAATAATACTTCAGTCCCATACAATTCAAGCCGCTATCCTCCCCGTCAGAACAATTATAATCGGAATCAGTACAACAATAGTCGTGATAATAATACACCTGCACCTCAACAACAACCGGGTCATGTTGCACCACCTGCGGGAAACTCTGTGAGACCCGGTCAGTGAGGACGTGCCCGGTGTCCACTTTAAATAGTTCTCCTGTAGCAATCTTATCTCACCCGTTAAATTTAAACCACGAAAAGGTTCCCCCTCCCAACTATCGCCCTGAAATACAAATTCAACTTTTCAATGTTTCTTACAATGCTTTGCTCGACTCAGGTGCTTCCGTGTCTGCAATTTCTGAACATCTTTTTAAAACTTTAAAAAATGACCCTGTCAAACATACTATTCCCTTGTTCCCTCTAACCGGTATTCTTCTCACAACAGCGTTAAACCATAAGTCGGTCAAAATCAAGTCTCAAATTTATCTAACTTTTAAAATACAAAATTATGAAACTCATGGGGTATTCTTGGTCGTTCCACAATTGTCAACGTCATTGATCCTCGGTACGGATTGGTTACTGGAATATGGTGTGAATATTGATTATGACAAAAAACAAATCACTCTTCCCTCCCTCAAAGATAAAATACCTTTCACTATAGTTTCTGATCATGACCCAAATAGCTTAATCAATTCTTTAAAACATATCACAATCGATAATCATGGCTCCCCCTTTACTGAACATAATCCAAATCCTACCAATGACTCTCTTCCTTTTGAAAATGAAAAAAGTATAGCCCTCAACGATATCTCTCTAAATGAACAACAACAAACACAGATGAAGTCTCTCATGCAAAATTATAATCATATTTTCCAAAACCGTCCTGGCCTACATAAATTCTTCACATACAAATTTAATGTCAAACCACACGAACCATATAAGATTAAACCCTACCCAGTCCCTTTCTCTAGGCGTTCTGCTGTACAACATGAGATCGACAAAATGTTAGATTGGCAAATCATTGAAAGATCAGATTCCCCTTATAATAATCCCCTGGTAACGGTGATCAAGGCTGATGGTACAATTCGTTTGTGTCTTGATGCTCGTAAGCTTAACACCATTATTCTACCCACCAGAGACACGTCTCCCCCCATAGACGATATACTAGCAAAATTTAACAAAAAAAAATATTTTCTCCTCCCTTGATTTCTCCTCCGGATATTGGCAGATCCCTCTTGACCCCTCCGTACGGCAATATACCAGCTTTCTATATGAAGGGAGATCTTACCAATTTTGTGTGGTTCCTTTCGGCCTCAACGTGTCCAATGCCGCTTTCGGCAAAGGACTCGAAGTCGCTTTTAATAATTATTCAACTCTCTGCCCTTACCCCAATGATATTCATACATATGTCGACGATATTCTGGTATCTTCAACTTCTTTCCAAAATCACATTACTACCCTCGACTGGGTTTTCCAAAAGATTTCCCAGGCTGGTCTTACATTAAAGTTAAAAAAATGTAATTTCAACAAACAACACATAAAATTTTTAGGCCATTTCATCTCCCCTTCTGGTACGGTAATGGATCCAGACAAGGTAAAAGCAATTCAAAGTTTTCCCAGCCCTAGAAATAAAAAGGATCTCCAATCGTTCTTTGGTTTTTGCAATTTCTACCGAAAATTTTCTCAAAATCATTCCTCCCTTCTAAATTCTCTATCTTCTCTCATACATAAAGACACTCCCTGGAGCTTCACTGAACAACACCAACAAGATTTCATTAAAATAAAAAATGCTTTTTCAAAACAAATTTCATTAACTCATCCAGATTTCAATATACCCTTTTGCATACAGACCGACGCATCATATATAGGTTTAGGGGCTGAACTGTTCCAAATTGATAAGGAAGGACAGCGAAATACTTTATCCTTTGCCAGCCGGTCATTGTGTGGTGCCGAAAGGAACTACACGGTGACCGAGCTCGAATTACTTAGCATCCTCTTCGCTTGTCAAAAGTTCAAGATATACATTTTAGGACACCCCATTAATCTATATACTGATCACAAGGCTCTCACTTTTCTATTCACTTGTAAGCTCAAGAGTACCCGTCTCACTCGATGGACCCTTGCTTTACAGGAATACAATTTAAACATTATCCATTGCCCTGGGAAGAACAATCCAATTGACACTCTGTCGCGACATCCCTTAGGACGAGATGACCAGCCCCCAAAGGATTCTCCAGCCATACTGCATTATACTCTACCTCCCCCCATTCCCCCTGACATAATACCAATTTTTAACAATATTTCAACTGAACAAACCAAAGATAAAAAAATTCAAAAAATAATATCAATATTAAATTCCAATAGTACTTCTCCATGGACCCAATACTACACTCTCAAAAACAATATTCTGTTCTATCGTAGGTTTAAATATGACACCAACTGGTCCCTATACGTCCCCGATCACCTGACCAAACAAATCATCTTATTATTTCATGAGTATTACGCTCACGTAGGCCCGCTTAAAACTGCCCATAACCTAAAAAATATTTGCTACTTCCCCTCGTTAAACAAAGTTGTGCGTTGTGTGGTCCAACAATGTGAGCTGTGTCAACGGTGCAAACCTAAGACCACTCGCATCGCTGGTCCCATGCAACCCATACTCTCAGAAAAACCCTTAGATAAACTACTGGTCGATTTCTATGGGCCGCTTCCCACTGGGATTTTCCAGTTTGCTTACATCTTTGTCATAGTAGATAATTTTACCCGCTTTATTAAACTGTACCCCCTTCGCCAAGCCAATGCAAAAATTTGTATTAAAAAATTAACAACAGATTATTTTCCTACTTACGGTATACCCAAAAATATCGTATCAGACCACGGCAGACAGTTTATAAGCAAATACTGGCAAACGTCCCTCAAAAAATATAACATTCAAGTAAACCACACAAGCGTATACCACCCCCAATCAAACCCTGCTGAGAGAGTTATGCGAGAGTTAGGTAGGATGTTTCGAACGTATTGCCACACAAAACATTCAAATTGGCCCCAATATGTCCCATAAATCGAATGGACCTTAAACAATGTACGTCACGAATCAACTTACCACACTCCTTCAGAGCTTTTTCTCAAGCAAACTCCGTACAACCCCCTCACTCAATTTATACATTTTCCCAACAATGAATATCCCCTCACTTATCAGAAAAAATTAATTCTCGCTCATGAAATACAACTAAGCAAGGCTGAAGCTCGAAAGAAGCGACATGATAAAACGTTAGAATCGCCCCCTTTTAAAATCAACGATCTTGTCCTAGTAAAGACACATAAACTCAGCAATCAAATTGATAAGAAAATATCTAAATTTTTCTTTCTGTACGATGGTCCATTTAAAATCAAGAAAATTAAAACTGTCAATGCCTACGAGTTAGTCCACCCAGAGGATGATACACCTCAAGGTACACATAACATCATTCATTTAAAACCGTACATGTCTCCCACTACATAGATTCAAAAAAAAAATATAACCTCAAATCTATTATTAATCTTAAAATTAACTTGTTCTTCTTATAATTTAAAAAAAAAAATATTGTCAATAGTTTCAAAAAAAAAAAAAAAAATTCTTTCTCTTTTCAAATACAGGTAACACCCATTTATTGTTAATACTGGTGACAGTACTTCATGTGTGTCTAACCTAACCTAACCTAACCTAACCCTCATATCCCTTTTTATTTGCGTTCGTATAATTTTTTAATATGTGTCAACTTCCGCGCCTGGCGCAGTTCTTTTTGTTGCCTCCCATCCTTACCATCCTTAGCGATATGCCGGACGGTAACCCTATGGTTGGCGAAGTAAAATTTAATATAAAAAAATCATATGTGTTCTGCCGAACTTCGTGGGCCGATCCGTGGGTTCGCTCAGTCCAAAACAAATATAATATATTCTTTACCTAATTCCCGTCCCACTCTTATTATACTCACATGACTGCCATGTGCCAACATTATTATGTATGCCATATTATTACAAAATTATTATGTGTTAATACCCATGTGCCCAAATTATCTACTCCTTTGGAACAATTGTCATGAGGCAACAATTATTATATTTCTCGAAATTGCTAGTTTATTATTATTATTATTCACAAATATCTATTATTGCACGTTGTGCATCATTGTAAAATACAATACCTCTGATTACCCTAACTTTCTTTTGTTATTTAATTTTTTTTATGTTATGTCTCCTTTTCCCCTTTTTTAAATAAATCTTTGGTGTTCATTCACCACTGAGTGTACAAAGCCTATGAGTTCCACCGACTTAGCTTTCGGGCTAACACGCGGTGCGGCTCATAGGTCACGACTCACGACCGAAGTGTTCCCCTTTGGTCGTGGATAGCTTTTGGTAGCCTAGCAAACTACCAAATTCTTACACATTGTTTACGGTAAAAATGCTTTATTCCAAGCAGACCTCGCCGACATGCAGCAATACATAGCTGTGAATAAATCATATAGAATTATACTGTTGATTATTGATTGTTTAACTAAACGCTTGTAGGCCTTACCTTTGAAGACGAAAAAAGGCGATGAAGTCGCTGCGGCTGCTAGCAAAATTCTCGCACAGAATAGCCCTAATCTATTACACGTCGATCAGGGACGTGAATTCTACAATAAACATTTTGAAGGTTTAGTGAAAAAATACAATATAAAAATGTATAGTACTTTTAGCGTGCTCAAAGTGACGATAATTGAAAGGGTTATTCGTACGATTAAGGGGTGAATGTTTAAAGAATTCACTAGCAGAGTTTTGCACGTATGGGTCCCGATTTTACCCGCGGTAATCGATGGCTACAATAATTCCGTGCATAGAACGATTGGAATGTCACCGATGCAGGCTGACGCTAACCCGTCAGCGTATTTTGCAAATGTAGGTACGCTCAGAACCGGGTTGCTCTGATTGGTCCAATTTGAATTGCCGCTATTATTATTATTATTTCACTATTAATGATAAGAATTGCCACTAATAATAATAATAATTTTAATTATTCAAAGATATATTTAGATTACTTATATTATAATAATTTAATTTACAATTTTTTATCTAAACCATTTAGATTACATTTATCTTCAATTGTTAAACTTGCCTTATTAGCTCTGGGAATCAAAGATTGCCCTCCAAAACCATTTTTTGAGGTACTTCATTACATATTTTAAATATTAATTTTTTTCAAACACTACTTAATAGGAACTGAATGAGTTGCCAACACCACAAACTTCCATTATGGAAAAAGAAAATTTGAAGACAACTAGAGAAAACACAAACTTACAGTTATGTTCTAATGATTTTTCAAATAATTTACAAGATGGGGATATTGAAAATTATCCAAATATTAGAATTTCAATATCTCAGAATAATAATCAGTCATTAAATGACAAATTCACAGAGAAATGGGAAGATTTTACAAACTCAATTAATAGACTTGGTGAATTACTACAACAAGATGTATCTGAAACAGCAATAAAACATTTATCAGTTTTTACAAAAAAAATTAAAAACATTGATACAACATCTCAAGCTGTAGATTTTATAATAAATAATTCTTCAAGGTAAGATTAATGATTTAAAAAAAGGAAATAGTATATTATAGGTAAGTGTATGGTAAAATTATTAGTTCTAAACGAGGAAGAAATATTCGAGTACAACCAACATCTGTGGCTAGAAGAAGAGGATCATATAAAGGTAATCATCGGATTGGTGCTGGTAGACCACCTACAGAAAAGAGTACTGCAAGAAGAAATTGAATAAAAATAAAAAAAAAATGGTTAAACGTAAACATAACTTAGCACAAAGTGTCACTAATAACCAAGCAAACGCTAAATGTCATTAGACAAACACATTTAATAATTAATATTCAATATATATTTCAGTTTCATTTTCACCTACTTATAATTTTTTGTTTGAAATATAAAATAAAATGCTAATAACAAGTTTTGTATTTTTAATAATTTGTTAAAAATGTAGAACTTTTAAAGTGAGTATATAATATATTATTATGTATATTGTATTCCATTGTAATAATAGGCCCCTTTTTCTTGGGGATAATGAGACTATATAAATTAACTATGATATGAAAAAATTAAATATTAGTAATAATATCATAAAATAAAATTATTAACTAAACATTTACCATAATTGATAATATATTATGACATATAAATATATAATATATTATAATAGTATATATTGAAAAGCGAATTACAATGATTTTCAAGTTTTAAAAAAATAGGTTGTAATGTTGTATAACAAATAATAATTAGTATTAATTACAAATTAATTACAATGTATAAGAAAAAAAGCGTAACGTTATTATTATTATTATAAAATAGATTGTAATGTTATATAACAAATAATAATTAGTATTAATTACAATGTATAAGAAAAAAAGCGTAACGTTATTAAGTATTAAGTACTTATTATCATTAATGGTGAAGATAAATGTAATCTAAATGGTTTAGATAAAAAATTGTAAATTAAATTATTATAATATAAGTAATCTAAATATATCTTTGAATAATTAAAATTATTATTATTATTAGTGGCAATTCTTATCATTAATAGTGAAATAATAATAATAATAGCGGCAATTCAAATTGGACCAATCAGAGCAACCCGGTTCTGAGCGTACCTACATTTGCAAAATACGCCACCGAGTCATATTTAACGGGCAATAGAAAAATTTAAAAAAAAAAGAAATAACGTAAATAATAAACAATTGATTTAAGAATTTTATTTAGAGAAAGCAATAACACACGAGGGAAGCCAGGTTATTCGGTTAGTTGTTATACAAAAATTAATCAAAAATTAATTATAAGTTAAAAAACACAAATAGTACTAACAATAAATATTTTATTACATTTTTAAAGCTATGGGACGAAATATTAAAAAAATATTTTTCGTAGGAATTTGAAATTTGAAATAACCAATTTTACTATAATATTTGTTATACACGACGATTTTTCAAAATATTCAGATCGTCTATTTATATTGTGAACCTTATCACTTTAACGGAATTGAGCCAATAGTTAAAAAACGATAATTAAATTAGTAAATATTACTACAATTATAATAATACGAAAATTATTGGATATTTTTAACTTTAACGTAAGTATCAAAAGTACAAGTTATACAATTTTGATTCACTTTCCTACCAGGAAATATACTGAACTTGAAAACCAAAACATTTCTCCATCTACTAACCTGTTATAACATTATGTGGATAATTCTTATTTCAATTTGATAAATTTTTCAAATTTTCAGTGACACACTATATGGTTAACAAAGTTAACGTGGTTTTGAAA
The DNA here is from genome assembly GCA_027563435.1 of Nasonovia ribisnigri. NCBI lineage: Eukaryota > Metazoa > Arthropoda > Insecta > Hemiptera > Aphididae > Nasonovia > Nasonovia ribisnigri. The sequence continues at coordinate 21,427 of JANEHU010004278.1, read as the reverse complement.
AAATTTGTAGACGTAAAAAAAAATAAATTATTGTAATTATTGAGTGGATATAAGAACAATAAAAAAAAAAAAATATCAAAAAAAAATAACTAAAAAAACCTTATGTTTTTTCTGAACTATTAATGCTCGTATTAATAAATATTAACCCAAATAATAACTGTTGTTTATACCCTAACGTTGGTTTGAATATTTTATGCTGGTGTTTGAACACCCGATTACATGAAACGTCGAAAATTAAATGAAAGTTCGGTGCAAACAAAATTATGTAATCATTTATGTAAAACAAATTTTCAAATATTCAATTTTTAGAAAATTTAAAACTAAAAAATAATTTTTGTGTAGCAAATTTTAATTTAATGAATATCATTATACTTGTTATATACTTATAATGATTTTTTTTAAATATTTAGATCAGTCTTAAGCTCTCGTCTATTTATACAGTGAACCTATAAAGTTTAAACTATGAAAACTATGAACTACTGAGTACTAGGTTTAAGGTATGCCCACAAGTAAAATTCAATCAATATCATTAAACATCAAATTTTCAAAATTGTAAAAATAGTTAAAAAAAATATGTATTGTGGAAACAAAACCTGAAAACCTGTAGGTACCTTTATGTATAACGAACGATAGACGTAATAGTGTATAAGCTTCAGTGAACTATTGTTTGGATAGGTGTAATAATTTGTTATTGCTTTATGGTTTTTATAATTCTTCTGTTTTTACATATCACTAACGTAGTAAGCCGTATGTCGTATGTCGTATGCCGTACGGTTTATATAATATTATATAGAATAATCGCAGAGCAGTATCTATAGCAATAATAGTTTTCAATTATTTGAATTTCTAAAAAATACTTGCTTAAGCCTTGACATTTTCACAGTAGCTTCATACCACCATGCATGTGTGCACTAAGATATCTTAGATATCAATATATCATCCTATAAAATTCGTTTTTTAAAGCGGTGCTTTCACAAGTATTTTTATGTTCAAGATTCGAAATGCAAATTATTAAGTGCTGAACATCTACACCAAATATTAAATAAACGAATTGAACAAAGTTTAAATCATATAAAGCACTTTTAACAGGGAACGAAGTACATGTGGCTTCAGTTAGTATAAGAAATAAAATATCGTCTAATATTTTAAACAACATTTTAATCCAACATAACATTATTTATCCTGTTAATATATATATAAATAAATGTTTGTCAATTATTTATGCATTCCTAAACGGCGTAAACGTTTCGATGACATTCTTTTTCATTTTTTTGAGTGGTTACGTGTTAAATAATGGACCATCAGGAATTTTATTATTATGAAAATAATCTATACAATTGTTTTGATAATAATAACTTATGTACAACATGATATTATAATATACTTTGATGTCACTCTTTAGAATTGTAAATATTAGAATATTAATTAGAATACATTTTTAAAAATTTGTTCGAGCGTGTTCTTTGATTTATTTTTTAAAGTTATATTTTCGAGTTAGGTATTCAATTTATTTTTCAGCATTCATTGCGACCCAAAGTCATAACAATAAAATATCATTAAATAATTATTTATTTCGTTGACAATGACAATTGGTCATTGCAATATCGGTATTTATGGATATGTATGAGTCATCTAGGTACCGGATATAGAAAATAATATTCATGTCATATTGTATGACGCTTATATTGATACAACTACAGTTGGATTTATACCATTAATGCAAAGGTCCCATACTCGAATTGCCAACGGACCTTGACACGTCAAACGTTCAATGACAAAACACATATTTTTAACCATTTATTTATTCACTCGTCTAAATACTAAACCTAAAATAAAATATATACATTATACAATTAAATACTTTATAACGTTGAAAAAAACATATTTTATTTCTTAAATTTATCATTATCTTACGACAATAATATTACTATTTAATTGATTTAGCGCATCCGAGTTGGGTCCGGAATTTTTGCAGGTACTACACTAGTTAGGTCTGGGATAATTTTAAGACACATGTATTAAAATAAGAAGCTCAGAAATAATGGAAAAAAGAAACTGTATTATACTAAAAGAAAAATGTACAAAAGACAAACTGGATGAAAAAAATGCAGGAATAATTAATCGATTTGATTTTGTACATTTTGTTGAATTATAACATTTTTAATATTTTTTCTTTGTTTAGTACTTGCATATTATCGCCATTTATTATTAAAATACATTTCAAATAATTTATATTTTTAATGGCAAAGAAACTAAAAAAAAATGAACTGTAAATAACATTTTTAACCATACTTTTGGTCTAAATAGATCATAGACAGTCCTAAGTCTGTTAAAATGGAAAAGAAAATTATATTATGTAGTACTCACCAAAAAAAAAATGAAGGTCCCAACTAGTGTTGGATCCGTGAAAATCTCGGACCCAACTATTGTAGTACCTGTAAAAATCTCGGACCCAAGAAAGTTATAACTCGGATGCAGCCTATTGATTAAGAGATTATTTGTGATACTGATAATGCTGCATTCTTATTATATAATGATTGAATTTATCTATGTGGATATAAGGTCAAGGTAAAAAGATAAAAAAGGAAACAGAGATATATATGTCAGAAAAACTGGGCGAAACGGTTCGTGTAAAGATACCCTGGCATTGCTGGAACTTGGCCTGGCGCACTACCGTACGCTCAGTTTCATGTCATACGTATGACGCTTATATTGATACAACTACAGTTGGATTTATACCATTAATTCAAAGGTCCCATACACGAAGTGCAAACGGACCTTGACACTTCAAACGTTCAAAGACAAAACACATTTTTAACCATTTATTTATTCACTCGTCTAAATACTAAACCTAAAATAAAATAAATACAATTAAATATTTTATAATTTTGAAAAAAACGTACTTTATTTCTTCTATTGATTAAAGTATTATTGAATACTAGACATTACAAAGATATACATATAATTGATTTTTTGTTTAGTTATAATTAATTTAGAAATAAATATTTATTACGGGCTATAAAGTATTATGTTTTTAGACTGCTGTTTTAATCGATGCAGATTTAGTTTCGTAAATAATTTAAGTCAGTCCATGTTTTTGTGAAATCGTTTTGATTGAGCTCTCAGAAGAAGCTGAATAAAAGGATCACATTTCGGTGCAATAAACGAGTAGATATGTTCGTTTATTAGATACAATAATATTATCAGCAAAACGGATCCTCCTGTTTTTACATTTCAGTGCAACAATCTGGAATGTAGAGTTTGAATCCTAAAATTTTATCCTGATTCTTTTTTTTAACGATTTATAGTGGTTCTGAAATTAAGTTGCACTGAAAATGATTTTGTTGATTGAACTTCATATTAATTGATACTAAATTATTAACAATTTATTAATTTATCAATATCTTACGACGATAATATTACTATTTAATTGATTAAGAGATTATTTTTGATACTAATAATGCTGCATTCTTATTATATAATAATTTAATTTATCTATGAGGATATAAGGTCAAGGTAAAATGAAAAAACACGTTGAAAAAAAAAGGAAAAGTATTTGAAAGTATCTTTTATAAGACTGCACACAGCTTATGCTGCGCTGGTTGAAGAGTGAACTTACCCATTTTGAATCAACCACCGGAGCCATTGTATTCGTTTCTTGATGGAAATACAATCCAATAAAAATATATTTCCTGGCAAAACACAAAAATATAACGGATGCTTTCAGATGACGTTATTTGAAGCCAGTTGTTGATCAACCTGGCTACAATCCAAGTTATAAGGTCATTGCTTCCTATTATAATAATAATCATAACTAAGGAATAGATTTTAATTTAAATTAAAAAATAAATAATTATTTTTATCATTCTTTAAAATATATAATACATCTTTATATACATAAAAATATGTATCTGTCTGGTTGTTTGTCCTTTATGCATTCCAATATAAAGGACCGATTGCAACGAAATTTGTTACAGATATAGATTAGACTTTTGGAAGAAGTCAGGCTAATTTAAAAAGGATAAATTCCAACCCGGGGGGATTTTCAAACGGGGATTATGAGATTTACGATGGAAAGTGTTGTTTGGAAATGGTTGCTATACTTAATATTCATAATTAAAGCTAAAAGCTTGCTGGTGCTTCTGTGTATTTTAGTGCAGTATATCTGAAATTTGAACCACGGTATCGGTGGACCAATTGTTTGCATTGTTTTAACATTATTTTTTTTATTGTTTACTTTTCTTCTTTATCTATACATACGAAAGTTTGGTTTTTTTTTTATTCATTTTATTTTGTTTAGGTTAGGTTCGGTTAGGATTTTGTGTTAATTGATTGTATTCATCAGCAGTAGGTTTAATTAATTAAAAACTATAAACTTGATATAACTTTGATACTTTAGAGTTAAATTATACATGTCTGTACAAAAAACACTTGGTCCACGATCTACCACAGGTATATTGCATACCTGATAATATACTGCTGCGAATCTCCAGGCCAATGACTAACAAGATTGCTATACATTAAACATAATATAGTTTATACTTAAAAACACTTTGCTTCCACAGTGCACCCAATAGGAGTTAAACAATAACAATATTTTTTCCGGGCAAAATCATGTAATTCAGATAGTATAATATAATTATTATTATTATAAGTGCATTAGATAATTATTTTATAATTAAGTTGTATATTAAAATTATTCATTGATAATTGAATGCCTCTTGTCAATTTCATTGAAATTATACAATATTCTGAGTGAACTGAATGTTTATCTAAAAATAAAAATAAAATAATAGTTTGCTTAATTTAGATTTTTTAATTATAGAGTAAATATATTACGATGTTTATTATAGTTATAATTTAAAATTTATTTGCGAATATATTTAAAATGCACCTAATATACTACGTATGAGTTGTATGGATTATAACCAGGTTAACATTTATTAGTTTTTTATCTATCAAACAAATTACAAAATTAACTTTAATAGGTACTTAATATTTGAGGTTTGAGATTTTTTCATTTTATTCAGATTTTTTTAGTAAAAATATGAAACTCTTGAACAGTTACTTATGTAGGTACACCTAATGTTTTCAACATTATTATTTGTAATTTTATAGTTTCTTATATTTTATTTTTTTATTAGATATTCTATTAATTTTAATAAGCATTATAATTATATTGTTTCTACACAATATAACAGATAATTAATAATTTGAAATTCACATTTACTTAATGCAATAATATAATAAACAAATGGTTGTTCTAAATCACAAAAAAAAATAAGAAATATAATTTAAAAACGTGATTCTAATCATAAAATCTGGGAACAAACCACTGTATATTACTTTTCGAAACTAATATATTAATTATTCCATCAGTACTTAAATAATATGAATATAAAAAGTAATCAATTTGAACATATGCTAAATATTTATTAACTTGTTGGTTAATATTTAGTATGTAGTTTATATTAATAATATAACATTTACCTACTTTGTACTAGTATAGTTTATAATTAAACAATCGTATTATTGGTTAAGGGATTCCATCTAAAACGAAAATACACAATTAATTCTTATGATCTGTGTAATTTAGGTATAACTAAAATATGTCTTACAAGTACTTACCCACAGCTAATTCAAAGCCAATGTGTAAACAATACAATCCTTCAAATTTATATATCTCTTTGAAAAATAAAAAATAAGTTTAAATTAATTAAAATTTTCGATTTTTAGTTAAATATATGCATAGTAACGAATCACAGTTTTAAAGAATATAATATTGTAATTTATATCTTAATAATAAATTATATTTTACTGTGTGAGACTGTGAGATTCATGATTTTTGTTTTATTACTGATTTGAAAAATTATCTACCTTTTTCAGAATTTGGATTATAATTATAAATAAATTGTTTCATTTGAACTGAAATTATATAAATTAGTTTCATGTAAGTGTTAATGATTGTTACATTAAAAATGCTAATTTTTTTATTTCCATAGATGCGTTATACACTAATAAATAAACATGAATTATAAAATTATTAAACATTTTATTGTATTTATATACCATTGACAAAAATAACTTACATGAGACGTCGCTGTTCTTCCGAGTTTCTAATATAACGTATAATATAAAATCTTATTATACACTGCGACATTTGCTTATATTACTATATATTATTAACAGGTATGGATAATAATAATAAAAAAACAGTAAAGAATATGAAAGGCTGCTAATGTTACTTGTAATATTTTAATAATTATATGAAGAGAATGTATTGAATATATGGCTGCATCCAAATTGCATGCCAAAAAAAAAAGGTCCGAATTTCATGCCGTCTCTTGAAGGCGTCTGTTTGAATTGCATGCTGTGAACCACGTCAAGTTTATGTCTAGGTTGAAATATTTTTATATTCGAGTAAATAGTATTTTCCCGAACTGTATCTACTTTCACAGACATACGTATCGGTCACTTAAATAGCTCAAATTTATAAGCATTATTATAAATTGATCTGCAATAATTAAGATGAGAAAAGTAAAGCTACGTCGCTACTACGTTTATTATAATAATAATAATAATAATAATATAATTTAGATCAAATAGATCAACTGATAATTTTTTTGTGTCTTATAATATTAATACGTTTTGGGACGTTAACGTTAACGTGTCTTTAATTAAAACTGTTAATTTTGTAGTGTGATCATGGAACCACAAGTTGAATATATGTTGAGTGAAAAAAATAAAAAAATATTTGTAATAATGAGTTTAAATTTTATTTTCAAAAGTTACTGTGTAACGATATTGAAAGGTGGTCTTGTTGCAAACGTTCGGTTAGGTTAGGTACAGTCTAGACGTACAGTCTTACATAACATTATTGTATAATATAAACGAAGAACATAAAGTTATATTTCGCAAGATAGATCATAATCACAACAAAGACGACAAACAAAAATTAAATAGACAACGGGTATGTAATAATTTAAAACGCAGAGCTTTAGATGAACCTTTTGAAAAACCAAGTAAAATACTGAACCGTGAGCTACGTATTAAAGGAAGATATTAGTAAGTAAATGGACGACAGATGACACTACACGAGTTCGAAAAAATTACATTATGCCCGATCAAGCATTTATCTTAAACTGCCAGCAACCTTGATTAATGTATATACAGCTCTAGATAATTTAAACATTAAAACTAATAGAGACGAAGATTTTTTATTTATCAATAATCATGAAAAAAATATTGTAGCTTTTGCAACACACGCAAATTTAAAATATTTAAGTGAGTGCGAAATTTTGTTTGTTGACGGTACATTTAAAAGTTGCCCTAAAATGTTTACCAATTATTTACAATTCACGGTATTAAAAATCATAACTATACGCCACTAATTATTTTTTTACTAACTGGTAAAACAAAACAAATTTATGAAGATGCTTTTACTAATTTATTAATTAAAGATGAACGATTTAAACTTCAATTTGTCGCCAAAAATAATAAACTAATGACTTTGAACTAACTATTAATTTTGCACTTCTAGTTGTTTTTCCAAATACAATAAGAAAAGGATGTCGTTTTCATTTAGGGCAGAGCATATGGAGAAAAATACAATCAGTAGGTTTGCATACAAATTTTAAAAGAAAACAGAAATCGGAAAATTTTTGAAATTATTTTTTAGACTGTCATTCTTAAATCCAAATGATGTAGACAACTGTTTTACAAACGAAATCATGGCAATTCAACCCAACGATGACTGTATACATGCATTTTGTGACTACTTCTTAGAAGCTTATGTGATAGTAACAGTTTATTTCCACCATCTATTTATGCTGAATTTTCTAATTCTACAATGCGTACAACTAATTTTTGTGAATCATTCCATTCCAAACTGAATAGCGTGTTTTACAGTCCAAGTTCTAATATATTTCAATTAGTTGATGTCTTAAAGCAAGTACAATGTGATATATATGTAAAAATTGCGTAGTTATAATTTAAATAATAGACATCGGGAAATATTAGAAAAAGAAAAAAGTACAAGCTTAGTGATGACTGAATTTCAAAGAAATGAAATTAATAGACTTGTATATGTAGAAAAGATGGCATACAAGTTGTTGACGACAACAAAATAAATAAAGCAATACTTTTCCAAATGTCTAATATATGGTGGTGAATATGACCTACTATTATTAATTATTATCATTGTTTTTTAATTTATTATTATTATATTGTAACATTTTTCATTGACAATAGTTTCAAAGTACATTAATTACTATATTACTTTATTATTATACAAAAAAAGATAATTATTTTATATTTTTTTAATTATATTTTTATTATATGAACTTATTACTATTACTATTTATTTATATGTAATATTCTATGCTCGAAATACATTCACTTACATACATTCACTACAATTGTTGTGTTTAATATTTATAATTCACAGCGTCACCTTCCACAATATTTATATATTTTATTAAATCTCGTTCATTCAGTAAGTAAGTTATTTAGCTGGCATGCATTTCGGACAGATCCCTCCAAGAGACGGCATACAATTTGGACATTCCAATTTATGAGGTTTTTTTTTGACAGGCAATTCGGATGCACCGGAATATATGTATCGTACTAATCATACTACTTAAGAAGAAAGCGGCACACTAAATTTAACTAGATAGTATAGTTATAGCCATACATAATTAAAGTGTAAAAAGATTTTTAAAACTGCTTGATACCTTTATCCTTTCTATGATTTTTAGTTTAAGTGATCGTTATGTTACAAAAAAATTATACAACAAGAATACAATTTATAATATATTAATATATACCTTTTTATAGTGAATTATTCCCTCTTCACTGAGTAGTAAGTATTTTTTTGCATAATTAACATTATACCGATCACTATCTACGTATTATCATTAGGTAACGCATATTCGACTATTTGATTAATGTATATTAATGTATACTAAACCAAAATGTAAACTTACTTAAACACTTTATCTTTTCATCAAATGTTGTTTCGTCTCTTTTACGAACAAAAAATTTCGCTATAAAAATATAAATGTTTGTATAATATTGTTGATACATCATCGTTACTGTTTTTAAATTTTGATATAATCAACAACACATACTCGCATACTTACTACGTAACAAATGAGAACATAAAAATCATTTAATAATATTTTGAGTATTAATTTAGGCTAATGCAATGAAGTATACTCCAAATTTACGCATTCTAAATTATAGGTACTTAGAATAATTTCTGTATAAGCCTGCTATGGGTAGAGATCTGTAATTTACCTATAACAATTGTTGGTAATTTTGGTAAATTGGTAACATTTGTAAAAAAAATCGTATGTGTTATTTGTATTCTATTTCTAAAGAAATTTTACGTTCTCATTTTCTTTTAATACCTTTTTATGAAGTGTAAAGTTTAAGAATAATATATATTGTCTCTTATTTTTACTATCCACCAACCTATATCTAACCTATCCCTAACCGGCTATTGCTTGCCTATACATTAATATACATTTTCTGAGCTCATAGTCATATAACCCACTCTAGCTAGATAAGTAAAATTTATAAAAAAGAAAAGTTACTAGAGTTTATTTAGAGAAAAGACATTTTGTTTTAATTTAATTTAAATTTACGCTTATCCCCAACATTTATCGAGCTCATATCTCTAGCTATGAGAGCATTCCTTAGTAGCCAAATTTATGTCAAATGAATGTTATTAGTGAAAATATAAATGGTATAAAAAAGACTGATATAATTGTAATACATAGATCTTACTGCATTAAATGAAACGAGGCATAATAATAATATAGCTGAAGGTTCATCTGTTTAGTTATGATAATTTTAGATGTTTCCGTGATCATTATACAATTGGGTGTTCTATGAGTGGAGGAGTTGAGGTTGGCATACCCATTGACTTATCGTCGTCTTTGATTAATGCAACTTAATAATAAGTTACAAAAATATGGTTAGGAATACCTAATTAACTCATAACCCTCCTCCTAAATCCTATGAGATCTAAATCTACTGTTGATAATCACCATCCCAACTTCTCCGATAATTTTTTTATTTTAATCTTTGGAATATTTATGAGTCTAACGATAACTATGTTCTCATTGGTTCTTCTATCCTGGGAATTCCTATAAATTGTCTACCTGAATGTTTTTGCAGAAAACCACATCTTTGAAAACGATATTATTTTAATAAATCTGATTCGCAATTGGATCTTATTTTCGTGAATGTCAATCATTTCAAGTTTAAATGTGCTTTAACACTTGTTTTACCTGAGAACCGATATCACCCTATATTATCTATTGACTTTATCCCAGTGACATTATACCTCGAATTAATTCTTATTATTACTATTTAAACTTCCGTAAAGCCAATTATACACTTGTTAATAAATTATTGTTGTCTATAAACTGGTTGGAAACAAATTCTCTTTTCTACGTTAAGAATTTAAATGCTTATGCTACAACAATTTCATCAGGTCTATTGAAGAGACGTTTTGTGCTAATCCTTCTAAATTCTGAGATTTTGTTAGGAAGAATAAGTCAGGGGTGTCTATCGCTATGACAGTAATACACAATGATATCTTCAGTAAAAGTATTAAAGAGGTAGATTACTTTTTCTCAAAACACTTTAATTATGTATATTCGTGATCTTAGATCAACTATGTGATTGAATTGAATCAACCCCTAGTATATTATTTTCCTAGTTACCGTTTCTCTGATGTATCACATATTGAAAACTGGTTAGCCTGTTGAAAAAAAATCTGTTGGCCCAGACGCTATTTCTAGTGATTTCCTATTTTAGATCGAATATTTTTTATCATTCCCATTATGGCTTCTGTTTCTGAAATCACTTGATTCAGGAACCTATCCCGAAATACTTAAACTTAGGTCCATAATGCTGTTATTTAAAGCAAGGGAAGTTTCCTATAACTATGATAAGAGACATAGGAAAATTATTTGAAACGTTAGTCCTAAGTCGTATAAAAACTTCGGTAAATTGAATCATGGTAGTCAGTAGATGAGCAACATATCTTCCACCAACATCGTTCAGTAAATACATGCAATGAAAAAAAAGTTATTCGTCATAATTAATTCATATTATCTTATGATGATTTGAAGCTATTTTTAGAAATTTGATAATCATCGAATATACCCTACTCCAAAATGACTTAAATGCAATAGATGTTCGAGCTGTTAGTATGGGTTTGGATCTAAATCTTTTTAAACGCTGTTCAAAGACTTTTTACAGAAGTCGTACTCACTTGAAATTCAAATATATGCTTTACGTATCCTACCTTACTATAACTAAAATGCTGTAAAAGATGTTTGAATTATCTATGACACTGATTTAAATTTCGTTCCAATATGGATGCATTGTGCTGCATAACTATAAAATCTCGTGGATTTCTCAAGGGAGTTTCAACAAATTTAAGCTAATAGCCCCACTAAAAGCATTATATTATGCGGTCGTCAGATCTACATTAGAATTTTCTCTGATTATGTGGGATCCTCACACTGCGAGTGATATTAATCAGCATAAAAGGGTCCAACCAATGTTTTTGGATTTTAATGCATAATTACTAAAAACAGAAAATGAATATAAGTATAAAATAATATCTATTAGATATAGTTTACAGTCCTTAGCTGATAAGAGAGTAGCTCTTAAGAAGGTCTCTTATGCAAAAACATAAACATATGATTAGATAAATGGACTGTTCAGTGCTACTTTCTGAGGTCAACATTAAAATTTCTTGTAATAATAATAATTATAATGACCAACACACTACATAGAATAATGCGTATTGTCAACGATGATCTATCTTTTAACTATTAGTCATTATTTATAATTTCATTTGTTTTGTCCTTTCTATAAAGGACTGTTAAATATACTTTTGGATTTACAATTTGTACATTTCGTATTATATAAATTTGATATTCTGTAGTTTACGCTGCAGCCCGTTTGAAAAAAAAAATAACTACAGTATACATTTTTAAATACTTAAAAATAACACTATAAATAACTGACCATGTATACTTACTGAAATTATACAGTAGTTGGTTAAAGTTTTGAGCAGAACTAAAAATAGCTATAAAAGAATAATTATAATAAATAGAAATATCAGTTTGTAAATGTTTTTATACTTCAATCGTATCCATTACACATGTTTGTGTAAGTAATTACAACACATACATGTAATATAACCATAATACAATTATTTATTTAGCCTAATACTCATATGACCCCCTATTTTTCCTTAAAATATAGAATGTATATTGTATATCCAAATTAATTCGCTTGATTTATGGAGTGTAAAAATCACAATGGTTGCTTGATGTCTCGATAAGTCGATTATACTCAACTAGGATTTTAAATTAATCAATTATCAATCTATGGTGTTATATTTGAAATTTGACTAACATATTATGTTATACATAATACTAAAACATATATCAATACCTCAACTTGCCGCTGACGTAATCACTTCGTGTTAGACTGCTGTCCGTACAACGGGAGTATTCTCTACGACAACCTTTACGACGGACCTATTTTGATTACAATATTTGTGTGTGTATTAAAATTGGACGCAGTATGTAAAAGTCGGGCAAATGTTCAAACTAGGTTTTTGTGATTTTTAATGGAAATTTATGTTTATAAATGGTCGCTATTGGTTTTATAATAAATAATTACCAGGAATATGAATTATTATTTGTTTTGGTTGCCATTGGTCGATCATGCAGATCGGGTACAAGCGTGCATCAAATCTAATTTTTGGATATTGCTACCATGGTGGTTAAGTTGCACTTATTATAATTTTTTTAAAAGATTTTTTAATTGATTGGTTAATATAATATATGAATGAGCCAAATACAACTCACTCACTCACTCGTTCATTGCTGTGTCAATGCATCTCAAATAAAAAAAATATATGGACTTTAAAATAAGTATTTTTTGATATTTGCATTTTGAAGGGGTAGTAAAACAATGATCTTGAGATTTACGGTGGGAACTGGAAGTCTTTTTATGTTGAAAAATGATTGCATTAGTTGCAGATTATAGTAGTATTAATAATGAGTGGTATTACTTTTATAGACTCTGAATGGCACCTAAAAAGTTTGATTTTCCAATGATTTTAGATTCTGAGTGAAGGGATGAATGTATTGATTTTATAATGATGTGTGTTTTTTTTTAATTTTTTTATTTTTATGTCGGCATCACCTTTTAAGAGAGTAAAAATGCTTCGATTTTCTTCAATAGTACCTTTTCTGATAGGAAAGTGAATCAAGTTGGTACTTTGTGGGATCAAAAGTTAACATTTCCTAATAGTTTTCTGAATGTTTATATTAGCATTTTTTATACACCGAAACATTTTTAAAAAAATTTGATTTATCTTCAGCTGTTTACGGACATTTTTATTTTCCTATTTTTTTTTAGGTTTTTTTTCTATGAATGTCTATAAAACTTTATTTGTTGGGTAAAAAAATTGAAAACTTAATACAAGTCTCCAAATACATTGTTACAATAATATATGAAAAATATTAAAAATCCTTATTCACGAATTTTTTTTTATAACCATTTAAAGTTAAAATATTGACAAAATACGTAAAAATCACGAAAATTTGCAAATTATTTTAAGTTAGAAATTCATAAGAAATTTTCTTTTTAAATCTAAGATTTAAAAATGTAACACATGATTTCTCTTAAGTTGGCCTAAGTTTATCAAAAAGAAATATCTAACACCAAGTCAAATGACGTTCCCAGTTCAATTTATTGTGTCTTATGTAAAAGTATATGTTATATATTTTTCCAGCATCACTGATAATTTTTGGTTACTAAGAAAATAATATGAATAATATTAATGCAACTTACCTACCATCAACCGAATAATTACAATATCAATATAATTTAAAATATCCTAGACTGACATATCGTCTCCGCTCAGAATCGCTTTTCGTATACAATGATATTATATCATTGAATTCAAATTTAATACCATCCATTATACAGTGACCCACTTGTAACCTACTGTACAGCGGAGCGACATCACTTGAGAAGAACTAAATCAATCCATGACTTTTGGTTACCTATTCAGGTCAAATAATTTCACAATGCTAGTTCCCAGCTACACTACCACTGATTTTTCTGATAGTTGAAGTAAGTGCCTACACTTAAACTGCAATACAATAAACCGAGATAACCATATAATATAGCCTATTTAGTATATATAAATTACAGACAATAAAAATGCACACGCGTGAAAATAATATATTCATCTAGTATACTATATTATATTTTAACAATGTAGAAATAAAAGGTTATTTCCAAATTTTTGAAACTTTTAATGTGATATCATAAGGTTATTATTACTCGTATAACGCAGACAAAATATTATAGCGAAGTACTATCGATCAGATGTGTTGACTGAATTTTGGGCAGACTTCATGTAAAGCCCATTAGGCTCACACAGAGATCACGTGACTAGAAGATCTGAGTGAGCACTAACCTAACCGTCAGGCTGATACTGAATACAGACTGCATTAGGTAGTGAGTAGTCGAGCTAAGTAGGTCGAGAAAGTGACAAGTGCGTAAATGGGCAAAAACTCCGAGCATACCTCTATTATTTTATTGAGACTATCCAATTATTTTTTTATTTCGCGCACATCTAATTCATAAATGTTGAAATGAATGTCCTTATAAATAAAAAAGCATAGATAAAATATTATCTGACTTCGTGTTAGTTACTTCATTTCACTATCATACCAAGGTTAGTTAGAGTACGACGGTTTACCACACTAGGGATTGCTCTACGTACTTTTTATAATTAATACATATTTGATTATATGATTAATGTGTATTTGTATTTTGTACATATTACATTATTACTTATTGTAATATATTAAATTATCTATGCATAAGACGTACATTATATATTAAAAAAAACATTTAAATAAAATACTAGAAAAAACTTTTAATGTATTAACTTACCCGGCTGATCAATTATTCTACCGATATTTGGGTTAAATGGGATCTCCATTAGTACAACTAAAAAAGGATAATATATAAATTACGCGTAAATCTCAGTTTGTTATTTTTTTTTTTTTGTTTTTCTGACGTTAACAATGCTTCCTAATGAGTTGATAGTCATTTTAAATAAATATTTAGTTACGAAGCATAACTCAATAACCACAAGCTGTTAAATTACAATCATAAGTTAGTGGCAACACAAAACTGTGAAAAATAATTGTCATTACTTTGAATAGTTGATTCACATAAGTAATACATAATTGAATACTGTTGTGTCGTGTAATTACCTTAAAAAATAATTAAGAACTCAATTTGTTGTGAATATCAAAAAAGTGGACTGTATTTTACTGTATTACACCACACATCATAAAATAATAATAATTATAATAATATTATTATTAATAATAATAATAATTTACACTCCACAAGAAATTATGTATACCTAATAGAAAATGACAACCAAAAATGCCATTACAACAATAAGACAAATATTGATATTGATATCACAATAAAAATAAAACAAATAATATTGATAATAATGATAATAGCAAGAGACGCGTATCACAAGGACCGCGTTACCGTGTTTGTTGTTGACCACCGCTCACCGACAGGTATACCGCGCTCCACGACCGCACAAGGAAGAAGATGAATCCCGGTGACCAATCTCCGTTCATGCGCATTGCCAAAGATAGCATGTCAATACTATTATGACACTTAAAACAAAAAGACGGACACAACACCGTCCGTGCGGTATATGTCACGCGACCAAACTACTACTCCAAAGGTAGCGGAAGGCCTCGACTTACAGTGTCTGACCCGAGAGCCGGTTTTACGTATTACGGCGGTATGTGATAGGGCGCTTCAATACTATTATTATCTTATCGATGTAGACCCGAGAAAAATAGGATATTGTCACCGCTGGAATCGGCACCGAACAAATACAATATATTAATACTCCAACAAAAATACACTTAATATAGGTAGGTACCTATCAAAAATATTATCATACACATCATGTCCAGGAGAATCAAATATAGATACTAAGAAATATTCACAAATCAATTATGAAATAGGAATTTAACAATGAATCAATTTTGTACAGTTCAGCTTTCTATTCTAGACTGAAAAGTTCAAATAAATATGGTATAATAGTATACTATATAGTATAATAGTATAATATTGTTATAAAATATTTGTTTTACAGAGATTGGTGTTCCACAGAACATGAAACATTTTCTAAAGAGTTCTGAGATCGTAAAAGTTAGGAAATCGCAGAACTAGATAGTTGTTATAGACGCTCTAAAAATATTTTAATATCTACCTTCTAACTACATTCTTACTCTTTCCAAGATTGTTAGTACGTGTGATCGTTGTATTACTATGAAATAGAACAAGATTACAATTTATTGTATATCTCATCATGGTGGAGTATAGTTCACTCTTCCTTGTTGAAGAATTATATGTAAGAGTGTAAGACTGTTTTCAAATAACCAAAATATGTAATAATATAACAATTCTAATAACTACTATTTGGTAGGCTATAGGTATGAATTTGCATAGATACAACAACGGGATTGCTCTACGTTCTATCAATAATACACATTTAATTGCATGATTTATGCGAATTTTTGTTTGTTTTACTTTTAGCAATATATTTAATAATCAACAAACAGTGGTTGAATTATAAAATATTTAAATATAACATTATACATAACTTATATACTTAATGTATACTTACAGAATCTGTTCCTTACGGTTACAAAATTTGCAGTCCCTAAATTTAAGGCTATGAAATGATAAATTATATTGCTTATTACACAAGTGACAATATCAGTTTGTTACTGTTTTTATATTTGATTTTAATCATCAACACATGCTTGTATACGTAATTAAAATATAATATACATCATTATTTTATTATATTATTAATTTAGACTGATTCAATGAAGTAGGACACTCAGTTTTCCCTAATGGGAAAACATATATAAGTCAGAAAAGACACAAGTGGCTCGTTAGTTTGATTTGTTACAATATATTTATATGTATGTTAAGAGCCGATAAAGAGATATCTCATAGCTCATAGCTATTTCAATGCACTTCAGTCAGTTGGCCTTGTAATGGGCGTACTTTACCGTCACGCTGCACTGACACAGCTAGTACAAAACAACATGACAGTAAATGGCCCAAAAGGCTTTCTGTGCTATATGACTAGCAACTCTGTGCCATACTTCACCGGTTAAATATTTTTGGCTTTTTCTAATAATTTGATTGATAAGTTTGTAAACAAAATATATAAAAATAAGTTTTTTTTTAATAAGTAAAAAAATAAACCTACCTGGCTCTCCTTTTATAAGTCCCCATCTAAAAAAATCATCTATAAAAGTTTATTTAATAAATAACATCAAATATATATAATATTTATATACATAAATATAACTTTTCTGTACCTTTGTATAATTACGATCTCCTACTTATTGACTGGACCGATGAAGATATAATTTTATATATGTCTTTAAACGGTTAAGTTTCACAATTAGGTCCAATAGTTCCAGCCCAAAGAGTTGCTCAAACGGAGATTCTGAGATTTATTGAATTTTTATTATCCATACACGATGGATTATATTTAAATAGTTAATACTAAGCCTGTGCATAAAGTAGTTAAACAGTTAAATTTAAGTTAATTTTAACTTTTTAAATTTTCATTTTCGTTAACTTAATTTTTAACCTAACTGATTTTTATTGATATAAACATAATAATTAACTAGTTACTTTTAAGGAGAATTAATAATCAGTAGAAGTTCATAATATTTTTTCTATTTATGTATATAAACAGTTGCCATTGGTTACTCGTGCAGTGAGGGGAAATAAATGCGTGTATCAAATCGTTACGTTTATGATTTGTAATAGACATTTTTTCTTAAAACAAATATATTCGCAGCTTATATAGATACTTAATAATTATTTAACCGAACATTTTAAATGTTTTTGGATATATGTATCTGGAATGTTTAGAGATTAGATAGTTAAAACACGTTTGATGCATACGAAACGCTATATCCAATTCACCATAGGGCAATTGTCCAATGCCCATTTTTAATGAATTAATGCACAAAGCGGTGTACGCTGATACGGCGGTTCCCCCAAAGTCGTTCTTAAAGGAATCCCTAACGACATCCCGATTGATAAAATCAAAGAGGAACTGGAAACCCTCGGTTTTTCTGTCAAATTCGTACACCGTTTCGGCACCCCAGAAAAACCCATGCCTATATGTCAGTGAGGTGAAATAAATGCGTGTATCAAATCGTCACGTTTATGATTTGTAATAGACATTTTTTCTTAAAACAAATATATTCTCAGTTTATTTAGATACTTAAAAACTATTTAACCGAATACATTGAATAATTATTAATCAGTTCCAATTCTAAAATGAATTATAGATTTATATACAATACTTACTGTATTCGTATACTTAAAGCGAGTAAATATTTTGAGATATCATGTGTTAGTAAGACGAATAAAATACATGTGGGTACGATGTTCTCTTTAGTAAAACCTAATCAATTAACATAATATTGAACTTTGTAAACGTTATACAATAATTTATTTTCATATTTATCAAAAATCAAAGTTACTTAAAAACTTTCATAATAAATATAGTAGACATATGACCACGCTGAGCGAAACTCATTGCATTTATAAAAGCTTTATACAGCGTATACCTACTGTACTAAAAAAAAAAATACTTACAATAGCAATTAATAACTTTATGTAATACTGAAAAAGTTAATAGTTAGTAAAAAATTTTTTACGTATATTACTAACAAGACGATGGCAAAATAGATAACATCTAAGGAATAGTCATAACCGCTGACAAACGTACATTTGTAATGTGTTTTAACATACAGTTATTTTATTATTTCCATAATTATTGAATTAGCCTATAATTACTTGTTTTTAAATTAAAATTTCAATTTATAGGCATTTGTGTTAGCATAACATTATTTCTGTTAAGATGGTTGTAAGTCAATTAAAATTAAAAACATAACATTTGTTATAGTACAAAAAACAACAAAAATTTCCTATAATAAGTTTCTAAAATTGTAAGAAAATATGCTTTCCATGTGGTTATGTTATACTCATAATAATTTATATGACATTGGATATTATTATAAGTATGAAAATATTAAAATTCTATGTAATACTGTTATATAGTAGGAACATAATAAATTATATATTAAAAGAAATTGAACACTATTTGTCTACTAATGACTAATGATCATATATCATAGCTACTAGCTGCAAATTTAAATCAGCATTTATGCATAGAAAAAAAATTAACCAATAAGTAACATTATAGATGTTAATTGTGTAAGTACGATTCATTTGCAAATGTTCAAATCCTGCCTACAAATTTTTTATTTTCATCTAATGAGCATCTAATTAGAAATCAAAAAATCATACGATACCTATGGAATAGGTAGGTACTATTTTATATTAAATTACTAGCTGACTCCACGCACTTAATTACCCTTAATAAATGGCAAGTGGCAACACTAAAAAATTATGATTATTCAACTCCTGAGTGTAACTCGCTGCAGTAAGAGCAACTCAGCCACACTGGTATAGGTGATCCGACTATGTCGGAATGTCAGATCACGGACAAAGTGCAACTCGGCGTTTCAGTTACTTTGGTAGACAATGTTCGAAAATTCGATTTGATGCAAGCTTTGCAAAGTTCAATGGGGTGGTGGACGGTAATTTCAGAGGCAATTGCCTCCTAACCTGGGATATTTCGTTAGCTGATAAGATGTATGAAAAAATAACATTACAAGATTTAAACATAACTATTAACACTTCTAAAGTAAAAGACAAGTATGCTATGCTAAAAAATCAGAATATTGTTGTTATTAGGCATATTGTGAAACGACAAAATGAATCAGAGTTCCGGATAATAATTCAAACATTTTTAAGTTGCTTAAATTTTTATTCTACTCCTACACCATCGTCAAATTTAGGAACTTATATTGTGAATACTGCATTATTATCAGATGAACTTGTAATAAGTATTGCTGATATAAAATATAAATGTTTTTTTTGTACCTATATCAAATGAAAATGCAATTATAACAACATTATGTCATGGTATATCTGAGTAGTGCAAGTTTTTTATATAAACATTTTATTTATTTTGTATTATTATGTGTCTTTTATTTATATATTTTCTATTATATGTATGTATCGTATATGTTAATATTATGTATATAAAAATAAATAATATTTACTCTTAAAACTGAATTGTTATTGTAATACTTAGTTTGATAAGTACCTACCATTGTTCTGTCCTCCATTTATTTAATTTTAAATGATAGTACTACCACTAGTACCACTCACCTACATCCAAATATGTCAAAGGTCAGCAAAAAATTATTCTAAAAAAAGATGTCTAGGTACTTAAAAATCTTTTAAATTTTTGTGGGAATTAAATAAAGGATTTGACAAAAAATCATAATATTATATCTGGTTAAATTAAAATCAGTTCCATCAACCAGATTCTTGATTTGGTATATTATTTTTCGATGACTTAAACGTAGGGTTAGGCTTAGGAAAATTATGCATTAAAAATCTACATTACATTAATACATTTATTCAAGAAAATCATAAGAAAATGCAACAACTTTTTTGTACTTGAACTCTGTAGTCTATCAATTGAAATTCGTTTTTGATAAGCTATACCTATTCTGGAGTTTTATGAAAACAAAATGCAAATCTTAAAAATGTCTAGCCCTAGTTACAAAATATGTGAGTATAACAAAATAATAAACAATATTTGCAAATTTGCAATGAATTTCAGTACAATAAAATTTTAATGAGGAATGAGGATCCATAAAAATATCTAATTTTCTATAATCAGTGGTTGATATTAGCTCTTAAATTCGATATTTAATAACCTTTTTTCACCGTTAATAGTCATGTGATAGGTAGGTAGGTCGATTAACGCGTAGGTAGATATTAGGGCCTGTTTAGGGTATAGACTCGTGTGCAATGGATCGATCCTTGATAGAGGAGTATTCTTTTTTGCATTTTTTTTTAAGAAAATGATTTTAATGTTAAATAGTAATTGGTATGCAACATCTAGGTAATGTCGTTTTGCGATTCTTACGAAGTTGGTCTGTTACTTTGACGTTTCATTAAAACGTCACATAGACGTTAATTTATAATATTGTTAAAATGTCGCGAGACAATATAGATACAATATTACATGCATGTCAGCAAAGACGGCCGATTAGCAGTTGTAGGAATATTGTTTGCGACTCATATGCGACTCGCATTGCGATGTTACGTGTTTCAATAAAACATCGCTAAAACATCGAAGCGATGA
>JANEHU010004277.1:0-29431 GCA_027563435.1 Nasonovia ribisnigri | reverse complement strand
CTGAAACGTGTCTATGGTCAGGTCACTTACCTTGAAAAAACTATTCAAATAGTTAGATAACCACTGACCAGTGACACTTAACTGACACACAGATGATCAAAATATAACGTTGGTGTAACAGGACAAGTAGATGGCTCAAAAAGAAAAACAACAAATAAATATATTTTAATAGGTATAGGTAGTTAAAAAGTATAAAAACTGTATACAATGCATAAATTGGAGGGAAAATAGTGTATACAATATATTGCAATAGTATAAGATATTATTAATATTTAATAATTAATACTTAACTGAATGATTTGTGTATAATGTGTATGGTACAAAATACTACAAATTGTTTGTTTTGACAAAAAAAATGGTTTAGCTTCATATTTTTGGTCGGTATATATGTATAAACTTGTAAAGAACACGTTTTTAAAAGTTAGAACTTTAAGAAAAAAATACAAACACCAAAAAAATCAAATTTTTTCAAACATTATTTTCGGCCTATGTATTTCTTATGGAATGAACCGTGATAACAGTTTGTTTTGAACCGTCAGTCTTATCAATAGACAATGTGACGTCAATACTATTTGTGCCTATTGCCCGTCAACGTATTATCACGTATTATATTATTATTATTTATATTTATATTTAGATTTAGCCATAGATATATACAACAACTAGATAGCCGTCTTCGTATTACAGTGGTGACCGATATTGAAGTCGGCCGCCATTTACAAAGCAGACAATGTTTACATTTGTTTTACATTTATTTATATACATAATATATATTTATCTATACATAAATACTGTGATAATATTATTTTGTAAACATTCCCACACAGCAATTGGAAAATATTTATATTGTAGACATATGTTTTCTTTATGTTCTTCAAAATATGTTGGTCTAATACATTTTCACAATATGTTTATATTATGAACAAAACCATATTTTATAAATGCATGTTTAAAACATATTGTAACAATATATATATTTAATGGCCAAGAAAATATTTTAAACAACATTAAGTGAAAATATTGAGACAATGTAGATCTAAAGTTATTGATACCATATCTCATGGTTGATATACTGGCAATATGTTTATTTAATGGACAAGAAAATATTTTAAACAACATCAAGTGAAAATATTGAGACAATGTAGATCGAAAGTTATTGATACCATATCTTCTGGTAGATATGCTGACAATATATTAATTTAATGGACAGGAAAATATATTAAGCAACATCAAGTCAAAATATTGAGACAATGAATATCTATAGTTATTGATAAAATATGTTCTGATAGATTATCTGACAATATGTTTATTTAAAGTTCAAGAACATATTTAGTTAAGTATATAGGATGATATTCAGGGAAGAAGTTATATTATAGTTTCTTTTGAATATATTTTAACCGTAGCTCGGAGCTACGAATGGTGTTTAGGATTTTAATATTACAATAATAAATTACGATTGATCCAAATAATTATAAATAATACAAAATAATGTTTATTATTATCACTTACGAGCAAAGTATACCAAAATGTGGGACTGTCTGAGAGTTCAGGTGCGCTGGACAGTAATCGCTGTATTAATAATATATATAATCAGTATATTATTGTAAATAATAGATACCGCTATATAGGTACATATTATTATTATATATTATAATAATATATAGCTAGGTTACTCAAGTGCCTATACTCATAAGTAATTGTTACCTAATCAAAATTTAAAAAAAAAATTGACCGTAAATCCATAATTATTTTTTAGGAGCGTTTGAAGCAGTTAGAATTTTGACACAGTTTTTATTATAGATAGGTATTTAAAGTTCAAATTTGGTTGACATTTTATATTTTAACAAAGAATATCATAGGTACAATAAGGTACACATATTATTATATATTATATTATACTATATTATATGTATATTTAGTTAACTAAGTACCTACATAATTTGTGTAACCATATTTTAAGAATTAAATTAAATTAATAAGCAGGTGTGTATCAATGATGTATACAGCATTACAGCTATTTTATAATACATTTACTCAAACATACATAATAATAATAATAATAATAAATAAAATACAATAATAATATAATATATTTAACTGGCCATTAGGCATTAATGCTTAATGCTATAATATTATTATATCGTATGCTATTATACAGGTAGGTTATAGGTAGGTACCTATTTTATAATTTAGATATTTTTTTCTCTAATCTATACAATACAAAACCTATTTTACAACATAATAATTTACGAATATTAATTGATTGATAATTTAAATTGTATTATTATTAAAAATCTGTGATTTCAAGTATTTTATAATCAAATAACAAAAATATTTTTAAATTTGAAGATATCTGTCCATATTCAAAACACGCACCGAACAAATTAAATATTATCATACACTATAATATTATAGTCAATATCTAGTAATTATTACTAACAATTTAAGTCATCACTAAACTATAAACACACATCAGTGGTACAGCCAAAATTTTTTTTAGGGGGTTTTTTTTGTAATAAAATGTAACTTGTGAAGGATTTCACACTCCCTACAATATACCAAGTCATACGTCTTATTGTTTTAATAAATTATAATAATATGCATTATGCGTTTAACTTCCAAATATTTATTTAAAATAAATTGTTTTACTTTTCATAAATAATTATATATATAACTAGCTGAATAACCCGGCTTCGCCCGTGTACAGTTTTTTTGTGTAACCTACTATAATTTTTATTTTATTAGTTTTTATATTTATTACAGGCTGCTTTTAGATAAGTTTATCCTAGGTTGCCCATGTATCGTAACAATTAGAGGTCAGCAAAAAATTACTTTATTTTAATATTTTGAAGACAAATTATTGTAAGATACAATGTTATCTCCGATCATCGGTACGACCATACGACGGTGCCTCCTTGACGCACGACTGCACGAGACAAAATTATTATTCTTTGTAAATTATTAATATACCGGTGAGCGGGTAAATTATATTTTTTGTTGCTGGTTGCTCGAGTTTACGTATTGGTATTTACCATTGTATATTATTATTGTCGCGCGTTGTGAACCGTTCGTCTGTGCCGCACTGCCGCGTCAAGTACTCAAGTCGCGTCTGTCTCTGCGTCTTGTTAATTGTGTTATTTATTGTGTTTACTAACTGTTTAGCGAGCACGATTTATTTTTGATTTTTACCGCGGACCGCTGTCGATAATATTATTTTTATTATACGTAGTACTGTCATTTGACATTTCACTACTATTTCAGTATTTACTATAGTTTGTTTTCAACACTTATCAGTCTCAATCAGTTAATAAATGTAAGTACCTATAGTCCGGCTCACGAAAAGTGAACGTTCAAGGTCGATGGGTGGTGTCCAAATGTTGTTGAATCCAGGGGTTCTCCGTTTTGTACTATGTACCTACCGCTGGCCGTCTCATGATCCATGATTCGTTTTGGCGGTACCATATTCAATAAACATTCCTTTTATGTTAGAAGCTGCTACTTTACCTTTTTTTAAAGGCAAACCCTACATTGTGTTTAACATTACAATTGTCATTCCTCGTGAGCTCGACATAGTGAACGCACGTGTTTAGTTAACAGTGATACAATATTCGGTCTGCTTTTGGTGTTATAACCATTTATACATATAGTTTGTTCTATGTATAAAATACTAATTTTTAATTATTTAACGTTAAAATGCCTTTTAAAAACAATGACACTCGTAGTCAAACCAAAAAAGTTATTTTTAATGTGTACAATTATTTAAAAAATCTGGCTACTTCAGATGACGAGGTCTTAAAACAATATTTTAAACAGACTCAAAAAATTACTGCGGACGCGTGTGGTGTATCTCTTATGACAGTAAGACGAGTGTGTGCAGAAGGATCATCTACTGCTGACGATGTCTCAGACTCGTCACAACCTGGACCGTCATTTAACTCACCGCGAAAAACGTATAAACGGAAAAAGTATGCCACAGAACTGGACGATTTCGATAACGATGTTGTTCGACGAACTGTGCATGAATTTTATGAAAAAGGTGAATATCCTACATCAAGATTAATTTTAAATTCTATTCAACAAAAATTTGATTATAAAGGTAGTCTTGCTTCCATGAAAAGATTGTTGACAAAATTAAAATTTACGTATAAAAAATGTAACGACGGACGTAAATTTTTAATGGAGCGAAACGACATTGTTGCCTTGAGGTGTAAATTTTTGCGTACGATGTGTACACTCCGAAAAAATAACGATTCCCGTCCTGTAATTTACTTAGACGAGACCTGGGTGAATCAAAACCACTCTAAAACGTATATATGGCAAAATGAAGATGAAACTGAAGGTTTAAAAGTACCTACCGGTAAGGGAGGTCGGCTCATTGTTTGCCATGCAGGTTCAAGTCATTATGGTTTTATTAAGGAAGCAAAATTAATTTTTCGTAGCAAATCAGGCAATACAGAAGACTACCATAATCAAATGAATGCTGAAGTTTTTAGATCTTGGTTCGTACAAATGTTGCAATCCCTTGAAGAATCATGTGTCATCGTCATGGACAACGCTCCATACCACTCAATGTTGGAAGATAATTTTCCAAAAAGCAATGCCCGAAAAGCCGATATACAAGAATGGTTAACCAAAAAAAATATTGATTTTTCTCCACTTGAAACAGTTGCTGAGCTTCGTGAAAGAGTTAGAGTCTTAATACCAACCGAAAAAAAATACGAGCTAGATGAATTGGCCCTTAAAATGGGACATGAAGTTGTACGGTTACCACCTTATCATTGTCAGTACAATCCAATCGAAATGATATGGGCACAAGTTAAGGGACAAGTTGCATCGAAAAATACAACATTTAAGATGGCTGATGTTGAAAAATTAATGCACGAAGCAATAGATTCGGTGAAAAAAGAAAATTGGGTAAATTGCGTTTGTCATGCCGAAAGAATACAGGACGAAGATTATCAAAAGGAAAAACATAGAGAAGTAATTTTAGAACCTATTATTCTCACAATACGACCAGGTGACAGCAGTAGTGATGACGACGATGAGGAAGACGACATATAATTTATTTGTGTAATATGTATATACCTACTTTAATTTAAATTATATTATATTTGTGTTTCTTAAAAAATTTTTGTATGATTAAATTGTGATTCTTTTTGGAAATTAAATGTTTAATATCGGTATTTAAAATAGTTTATGCATCTTTTCCTAATTGTTACATCCATAAATGTGTTTAATATTATTGTAATGTTTATGTTGTATTGTGGTATGAACAATTTAAAAAAAACGCGGCAAACGGGTTTGATAATCACTTGTTGAAAACGGCCACGGGGATCGCTGATATCAACGTTCACTTTTCGTGAGCTGGACTGTACCTATATTTTATTTAGTATTATATTATACCAGTTAGAATTATAACTATCGTTCCAGCTACCTATAGCTACCTATAGCTAATAAGGTTAAATAATGACAACTATGACAAACAATCATCGTGTACAAACCTTATAATACATTTTTCGTTTTTAGTTGTTACTGAATAATTTACGAATTGCTACATAGCACGTGTTATTCCCGCCCACCCTTCAATTATTTAGGAATTAAATTAAATGATTATTTTATTGTTGATTTGGTAAATACTTTTTACACAGATCTATGTAGGTATACACCTTGGGGGTAATCAGTGTACAAGGTGATGGTAATCAATAATCATAGGGGTAATCATAATAGGTATAAGTATAATCATTGAAATCAGTAATCTGGTGTACAAAACTTCTGTCAGGTTTACCCCTCAGTAGTCAGTATACACCTAATAGTGTGGTGATCCTAGGCTCCCTAGTCCTGCTCCTCCAAGCCACACCATCGAGCCGACGTTCCGACACGGCAAGAGATGCCGTCCGTCCATACCCGACATAATATGTGCCCTTTTGGTCAGCTATTGATCGGCACTATTATTATACTATAATAATATTATGATGTAATTTTTTATTTATTTATTTGCGGTAGACCGCCTACTATATTCGTTGCAGTAGTATATACAACATATTATACAAGTATAAGATATTATAGTTGCTTTTATAAATTTATTTAAATGAGTGAAGGAAATAAAGCAAAACTATTATTATTATTCAAATATCTACTAAAAAACTTGAATACTAATACAGTATATTTTAGTGAGTAATATTAATAGTGTTGTAAGTTTTGTTATTATAAAATACATTAGCTACTTATTATAATAATATATTGGTTGATATTAAATTAACTATTTTGTTTTCTCACTTATATGTTCAAGTTATTATTATAAACATTAAAATATATATTATTAATATTCCTATCTTAATTATATTTAGTAGACGTATAGTCTTATTAATACTGAAATTCTACCTATACGGACCAAATATTATCCCTACACCTATCAAAGACATTGCATATTTGTTTTTAATATTTTAATGAACTTATTTTATAAGACTGATGAATTTAATTTACTTTTAATTATATCAAAAAGTTATATCTAGTTTTTATCAAAGTGTAGGACCTGCATTTGCTAATTATTTTAAGATATATTATTTTGTTGCTATTTATTTATTAACAGTTAATTTTAATTTATTTGAAATATAGGTACATATTACCTACCTAAATAATATTTTTGAAGCATGATCATTGTTAGATTTAATTATTTATTGTAATAAAAGGGCGTTGGGTGTATTAAAAATAAATTAAATTAACAAAACAATTAGGTATATAGGTATACCAAATACTTATTTATTTAAAAAATATATTAGCTACTGATTATACCTATAAACATGGAAAATGCAAAATTAAATATTGCGCAATATTTAATTTTGCATTTCGCAGTGGTTACAATAATGACATTCCTATAAATTATAGACTAAAATAGAACTAAAGTAGGTACCTATAATATTAAAAAAAAAAAAACAATTATGATTTAAATAATGTATATTGGTTTTTTTCAAATGTTGTTGTTCTTTAGCAAAGATTATATGCTTATTATATGTACTTTAAAATATTATATTTGCATTTAATAAGTATAATAATTATATAAAATTACAGTTTTTTATTTAGTAGATAGTTTTGTAGAAAACACAAATTAAATTAGTTATTGTCACCAAATTATATCTTTCTTTTTAAAGTTCCGTAATATTTGCATAGATATTTCTATACCGGTACATAATGATTAGAAGCTACAGAACAAAACGTAGGAGAGTCCAACAGGAACTTGAATTGCTGAACTCTTTACCATCATCGAATAATGATAGTATTCCTATTATTACGACTGTACTGTCAACACCAGTGCAACCTAAATTGATTGGATCTGC
Source organism: Nasonovia ribisnigri (assembly GCA_027563435.1). Taxonomy (NCBI): domain Eukaryota; kingdom Metazoa; phylum Arthropoda; class Insecta; order Hemiptera; family Aphididae; genus Nasonovia; species Nasonovia ribisnigri. The sequence continues at coordinate 22,097 of JANEHU010004277.1, read as the reverse complement.
CCCAAATTCATCACCAAAATTCCATGATATTAGTACAAGTAACAGTATTGGTTATAGTTTTGAAAATGAATCTGTTTCTAATATTGGTAATAATCGTTCTGATGAAGAAATATTAAACAATCAATATCTTACTTCTAATACTACCAATCCCAATTATTCTGGAAACTGTTGTAGTGTTGAAAGTGAACTTTCCTTAAAATCATTATTGTCGTCCTGGATAGTTGATTTTAATGTTCCTCACACTACGGCTAATGCACTTTTGCATACTTTAAAAAGCCACCAATGCATAGAATGTCTTAAAGCACTACCACTTGATACCAGAACATTACTTAATTCATCTTCATCTAAGATTTCTAGTATTAGAACAATTGGATTAGGCAAATACCATCATTTTGGCTTAAAAGAAGGCATCCAAAGACTCTCATTATACCTAGAGTTGGATAATATTTTAAAAGTTGTAGTAGGAGTAGATGGTTTGCCATTAGCAAAAAGCAGCGGTAGCCAATTTTGGCCAATATTAGTGTATATAAAGCCTTATAATCAACATGTCTTTTTAGTTGGACTTTATCATGGACACGAAAAACCTTCTAATAGTAATGACTATCTTAAAGATTTCATAGAAGAAGCAAGAGACCTTGTTATTAATGGTATTGAAATAAACAATTCAATTAAAAAAGTAATGATTTATACAATTTGTACTGATGCCCCTGCAAAATCATTTATTTTGAAAACTAAGGGTCATACAGGATTTTATTCTTGCACAAGATGTACTCAGGATGGAAAATATATCAATAATCGAATGAGTTTTCCATTTAAAGAAGGTGGGTATAAAAAAAGAACTCATGATGATTATGTAAATATGACTCAAGAATTACATCATGTGTCTACCTTATCTGACCTAATCCATGTTCCTGGTATTGACATGGTTAATTATTTTTCCATGGATTACATGCATTTGGTGTGTTTAGGGGTTGTGAGAAAGTTGATTAACCTTTGGATACATGGACCTTTAAGAACTCGTTTACCCAATTGGAAAATTAAACAGATATCATCTTCATTAATTAATCTTAAATTATATATACCAAATGATTTTGCCAGAAAGCCAAGGGAAATAGAGTTTATTAGTCGATGGAAAGCAACAGAGTTACGTCAATTTTTATTATATACTGGTCCAATTGTTTTGAAAAAAATTATTTCTAAAAATATATATGACAATTTTATGGCCTTAAGTATTGCAATGACCTTGTTATTAAGACCTGATAAAATTCATGATAAACTTTTAAGTTACGCTGAAAATCTGCTAGTATATTTTGTTAAAACGTTTCAAAATATTTATGGTGATCATTTAGTCTCACATAATATACATGGGCTTCTACACATTTGTGACGACTATCGTCGGTTTGGACCTCTTGATTTGTGTAGTTGTTTTCCCTTTGAAAATTTCATGAAGACTCTAAAATCCATGTTACGTAAACATGAAAAACCATTAGAACAGGTAATTAAAAGGCATGCAGAAAAGTGTAAAAATGAATTATACAAAATTGATTTTTTACAAGATGTGATTCTGAGGAATGAACATTGCAATGGCCCATTAGTAGAAAATACTTGTGGTCCTCAATATTTAAGAGTTGAGATTCAAAATAAAATAAATATAAATACAAAAAAAACAGCCGATAAATATATTCTTACTTCTCAAGGAGAAATTGTACAAGTGGAAAATATTGGGTATTCTAATCTTACAAAAGAACCAGTGATAATTGGATTTATGTTTAAAAATAAACAACAGTTGTATAATAAGCCAATACAATCAACAAAATTAAATATATTTATATTAAATGACATATCTGACAACCTTTTGTGGTGGAGATTATCTGATGTAACAAAAAAGATGATTGTTTTTAATTTTGATGATCAACTAATTGCTATTCCAATTTTACATACATAGATATTATTAATAATTATTAAGTTAGTCTTATCAATTTAAAATTATTTTAAGTTATTTTATATTTTGTAATCTGAAATGTTAAAATTATTCACTAATTTAATTTTTATTACTACCTACATAATATTGTATTATGAACAGTATAATAACTGTACTTTTTTGTTTTTATTTTTTTACATATACCAATTTTGTTTTTGTTGCAACCATGTCAAGTATAATCTTATTTCTTGGTGTATAATTATTATTTATATATACAGGTAATAAAATGTTATTCATCTAAAATTATATTATTTATTTCTAATTTCTCAATATAGTCAATACACGATGATTGTTTAATTATCATATTAGTAATTATTATTATTAATATAAATTCTTAGTTCCTCCTTTACCTACTTGTCACTAAGTATAATGTGTGCCTACTAATTTCTCAGTCAATCATAAATAATGCTAAAATTATAAATTATTTAATTTAAATTAGCTCGTAGATTTTTAGTTTTTATATTTCTAATTAGCTATAAATTATTATAATATATATCTTGTGATTTCAGAAGCCCTATAATGTGGTCAATTGTTAATTTTGCTAAAGATAATTCGGTTAGTGCAGTCCCAAGTCATTGGTGGAAAAATGGATATTGTGCCTGGCCGAAAAGTTCCGTTAAACATCCATTATTGTTACTTCAAAGAAGGGCAATACCAAATAAATTTGATTATGATTTTTTTGAAGCAAGAATAATGCATACTAAAAACCCTATTAGTGAGTGCCTTTGACAATAATTTATTAATGTGTACTAAAATTGTTATCTAACATTTTAAATAAATATACTATTATATATATTTTAATTTTTAGAATCCTACATTGATGCTAAAGAAAGAGCAAGAAAAGCCCAATTTACATCAGAATTATCTTCAGCTGATGAAAGTCAGACTAACAGACGTTCCAATAAATATAATAATAGATCTATTAGCCCTCCAGTTTTGTCAGGTGTCTAATCTATTTATTTTTATATTGGTTTCACATTTATACCTTACATATATCTATTCAATGTTGTTATATTATGTGTTTAACATTTTTGTATTTTCTTAGATACTGATGATGAAATTAAAAATAAAGGTCTTGAAAAACATCATTATAATAGCCAACCAGAGTCAATCAAAAGTAAAAAGAACAAATCTACCAAGTTTAATAGTCAAGTTTTATCAGGTACTTCCAGGCTTGAATACATAATAATGTTGTGTTAGGATTATTATTATTTCAACTTTTTATTTAAAAATATGTTGTTAAATAGTTTTTGTATTTTCTTAGATACTGCTGATGATAATAAAAATAAAAGTCTCAAAGAAAACCATTCTAATAACCAACCAGAGTCAATCGAAAGTAAAAAAAATAAACCCATCAAGTTTAATAGTCAAGTTTTATCAGGTACTTCCAGGCTTGAATACATAATAATATTATGTTACTATTTTTATTATTTCAACATAATTTTTGTACTTATTGGTAAATTGTTATGTTATGAAGATCATGAAAATATGAATAACTGCAGTCAGTCTAAGACCCAGCCACAAATGAAATCTGATCATCACATTTTGTCAGGTATTCAACTTGAAATTATGTCTGTTCTTTGTTTTTAATATATTTTTTTTTAATTTTATAGACAATAGTGATGAAATAATGGATAACGAAGACGACAGTGACATTGATAAGACATATGAGCCTCCTAATAATCATTATAGAAATGAAATGAGTTAGTTTTTTTTAGAATTAGTGGATCAAATAAATATCTAAATTTAAATAATTTAACTTTCAGATAATTGTTTAGAAATAATACAAAGTCCAGTTGGTTCTTGGAAGGTGCATTCGGTTTCAGATGAAGATGAAACTGTTAATCAAAATTTAAAACGTACATCCGCGCATAAAACTCCAGAGATGAATATTAAAGTTAAGAAAAGGCTTTTTATGTCTGACAGTTGTATTGAAACAAAAAAACTGAAATCCCAGCCTAGAGTTTCAAGTAAATAATAAAGACGATACATTAAATATTTTAAAATGATCTATTATAATATTTTATATTTTGTTCTTCTTAAAACAAAACACAAAACGTGTTTTTATTTTTAAATTATATCAACGGATACTAAGTATTAGTACTTATTTAGTATTTATTTATTATAATAATTATTACTAATTCTATAATTTCATTGACATAATTATTTATAATTATCTCTAATTTGTTCTTCAAATTAAAAATCTAATACAATACATCTGAATCAAATATATAATAGTATGAAAAGATTGAACACAATATAATATGTGCACTGGCCATTTCACTCTTATGGTAATACATTTATTTGTATACATATAATATTCTATTTGACATTATGGGTTTGCAGGTTTTGATAATTTATTTCAAAGTTCAACAAAATCTGATGTATTGGAAATGGAATATTCAAATCTAAATAATGATACTGGTAATTTAATTTAAAATGTACTTAGTCAATTAAATCTAAATAAGACCAATATTTTTTCTTTTTTAGAGTTTGTCAGTTTTGTCAAATCGTCACTGACCAATCTTAAGTATGATTTAAAACTCCTTTCTTATTCAGTTGATTCTTTAAAAACAATAATACAAAGCATTGAAGTCAATACCTCGCACATTTATTCTATTAATTCAGAACATAATAATGTTATGGATATTCAAGAGTTGATATGGCCAATATCAAATCCAACGCAATTGGATGTTAATGAACAATTGTTGACGGACACTAACATAAAAAAAAATGAAGTATGATATTCTTATATGTATTTTAATAGAAATTATATATCATTATATTATATAACTTAAGTTTGAGCATGTGGTATGTATTAAATTATTTTTATGGAATTATAATGATTTTATTTTAGGTAAGACTGTTGGCAAGGTTAGTGGGGAAAAGTGTATCAGAATCAGTTCGGCGAATGATGTCAAAGATGTTTGAAGATTCCTTTCTTCAACAATATTCTTTTTTAGGTTTTAAAGGAAAATCAAAATTCTACGGGTTGAATTCTTGTCAATTACTCTTTGGTAATACTTTTTTCCTTAACCCTAATGGCTATAGTTTTGATTTTAATTTTAGAATGATATTAACATATATTATTATTTTAAAATTCATGGCCCTTTGTTCAGTGAACTTTATATAGTGGATATACTTTCCAATTTTTATAGTCTCCTTCCTTCAAACATATATAACATAGTAAATAATGGCATATTCAGAATAATCCATATTTAAATCTATTATTTTGAATATTAGAGTGATTGACTTATTATTAAATTTGAAGTTAAGAATATTAACAAAGCTTTTTTTATTGAAAAATATTTATAATTAACAATTCATTTTTAAATGTCAAATGTAAAATGATGATAAATATTGCATTAAAATAATGCTCTTCCTAATATTTTTCTTTAAAATTTGATCAACTTTAATATATAAATAAAACCAATGAATTGGATTATTTTAAACGTAAAATATAGTATAATAATATTATGCGTTTGTATGAAGAAACTGCTGTAGTTATTTTAATAGTATAGTTTCTATTAATTTAAATTTGGTTTTTTAAATTTGTAGTATTTTTTTCAGATGCTTTAAGAAGTGATAAGAAGTTCATTGCAACACCAGACCATGAAATATCCACTGTAACAGCAAAGTGGTTAGCACAGGCAACTAATAGGGTTACGAAAAAAAAAAACAACCTGCCAACTAAAAACTAATATAAATTTAAATAATTGTATTTTTTTTTTTTACAAGAAGCGCTTTGGAAAGCTACCATAATGTGCTGTAATATACTTAAACAATTTAAAGTTTGAAATAAATAAATAGAGTTGTATACATATGGTATTTTTGATTATTTATTAATTCTAAATATAAATGTTTTTTCTGTGTATTTTAGGAAAGGTACTGTTGCATACCTAAATGTTGACAAATAACATTTAAAACTGGAAAGGCTTCCACAATTTCTAAGACTTACTTGTTTAGTACATTTATTAGAGCAGGACTATTGTCCAAATATTTAAAAGAATATAAAACAACATGTGTACAATATTGTTTTTCAATATCTAATGATATGTAAAAAGCACATTGTAACAATATTTTTAGGAACATAGATGGATTATTTAAAAGAAACATTGATACAATAATGATTGAAAAGATTATTACAATGTGTAAAATATACATTGTTACAATGTGTGAAATGTAGATTGTTACAATATTTTATAGAAATATTATGATCATATTTTCTTAGCTGCCATGGGTTATTGTGACAACATTTAAACCATATGTATTCAGTATAAAAAAAACCTGTCAAACATATTGTGTCAATAATAATATTTCTTTGAAAATATGTTCAACAGATTTTGAAAATATAAAAATGCTGTGTGGGTTGCCTGCTTTATAAATGGCGGCTGAATTCGATGACAAGAAGGAGACGGCTATCTAGTTGTTGTATATATCTATGGATTTAGCATCGATATTATTAAAATAACTGATACGAGTATACGACACGCCTGTCGCCTATATATACTGGCGTATGGGTTGCGTGTTTGCGACTTGCGGTCTTTTTTGAGGAAGAGAAAAAGTTCAATATCTACGAGAGAGCTGATAATAATAAGGCCTATAATAGGCCTTTTTTGATACAAAAATTGATAATTTCAAATTTGTATATATTTGTAATAATAAAGGAACCTTTATAACATAAAAAATTGTATCACTTTACATATTATGATCTAAGCTTAAATCACTTTATTCTCAGTTGATAAGCCCGATGTCCTATCCATTCTCATAATATCATATAGAACACTATCTTACATAACTTGAACACTTTTTATCACTGTATGTAATATAAGTTATGAGTTATGAGTTATGACGTATACTATTACTACTATTACTATTACTATATACTAAGGAGCGGCACCGGCCGGGTTTACCCAGACGGGCCTTGGGCCGTGCCGGATTCTATAAAATGTAAGACGGCCCGGGCCGGACATCTATTAGGACAAAAGTTATACTGGCCGGGCCAGACTGGACTTTCCTTAAATCATATGCGGGCCTGGTTCGGGCTTCTGAGAAAAATTAGAAATTCTATGGAGAATATACTCAGCTAGTGGATTAACCTCCTTGATTCTTGCCTGTAGACCTGAGTAAGCTCAGTGGTCCACGACACATATGTATTTTATGTGTTATAAATTATGTGTTTGTAAGTATATTGATGATTTTTTTATAATTTTACTGTTATCGTTTTACCTACAATAAACGATTCAATTGAAGTGGCGAAGTATTACTATATCGGTCCGTCTCAGTTGTGATACCACATAATATGAAGAAAAAAAAATAAGTTTTCCAAGGAATTATTGTTGTTGGTATAAAAATAGATTTGAGATAATATCTTAAAATAAACTATGGAGAAATCTCCACCAAATCACATTACATAAGGAAAAAAACATTTTACATAATTCTAAAGTTATGTTGGCTTAATAATAAAAAAGAGTTCATGAAAATTTACCGCTCCCAAATACCACCAGGAGGGGCAATAGCCCACCCTGCCCCCCCCTAAATACGGGCCTGATATAACTATATAATATTATGCACTTTAAAAATCATTAATTTTCAATATAATAAAATATATTTTATTATTTTAGTACAATAAATCTATTTTTATTGGCAAATATATCAATAACTTTCTCAATACGCTGATATTGATATCTTTTTCAATGTACAATATTGAAGAGTTATTAAATTTTTCTTGCAGCATACTCGTGCGTAGCCATGTCTTGACTTTGCGCATTGCAGAAAAGCTTCGCTCACATGATCCTTGCCAAGGAGGTGACATGTTACCCCATTAGAAAAATTTTAATTCTAAATAATAAACTATTTTCACTGATTATATGTGTGACATTATATTACATATTATAATATAGCTTTTACATCGTTAATCTATGTTATGTATCTATTTTCTGTTATTTAATATACACAATTTTGTGTGTTGGTTCTTAGTTATTTTTGTGATAATAAATATTATTGTCACCCCCCCAGATTTTGATTGATGGGCATTCTTGGATAATGAAACAATACTATATAATAAGTTAAAAGTAAAATTTGTATTGTTAATAATACTATTTGTATAGGTACAACTAAAACTCTGTGTTTACAATAAATAGGTTATAAAAATACAGTTCATCATCAAGGCGTATTTAAACTGCCACCTTAAATATTTATGTTATATTATTATAATAGCTCGACTCTTATTATTGGTATACCTATATAATTAATTAATAAATTAAAATAAATATTAATACCATACCTAATAATTAATAATTATAGGTAAATTTAAAAATATTGTCACATACACAATATTAAATACATTGTCTACCAGAAAAACAACCGAAGTCCATATTATTATAATATATAAGAAATTATAATACAATTTTATTATGCTCTCAATAATTATAAATAATTATAGAAGTACATTGTCTCGATATTAGTACTTATTAATGTTTCTTCAAATATTTTTCTGTCTATTCAATAAATACATAATATTATACTATAGTCACAATCTCTACCTGCAGAAGTCCAGACATATTATTATTATAATATTATGTTATCAATAATAATATAGAAATACGTTGTCTCAATATTTTTACTTAATGTTCCTTAAAATATTTTACTATCCATTAAATAAACACATTGTTACAATACTTACAAGAACATATTTTATCAATAATATATAAAAATATGTTGTCTCAATATTTTTACTTAGTGTTTCTTAAAATATTTTACTATCCATTAAATGAACACATTGTTACAATATTTACAAGAACATATGTTGTCAATAATTTTAGATAAATGTTGACAACGTATATTTTATTGATGTTTCCTACAATATTTTCTTCAGTATGTGAAAAACATATTATTACAATATGTTTCAAATATTATTTTTAAATATATTTTTATTCACATATTAAAAACATGTTGTCAAAAGGTGTTTAAACAAAATATTTCTAAGAACATAAGGAAAACATATGTCTACAATATAAATATTTTCTAATTGCTATCTGGGAAGTGATTTGTCGAACCAATCTGTAAATGTATTCGAATCAAACAATCCAGATGGAGTGGCATTGTATCTACATCCTTTAGGGCCATTTTCTGTCCACGGTTGCCACAAATTCTTTGCCTTATATACTACATATGGAGGTATTAAGTCCCCTGCTGCATTTCCACACATCATTATACTCACAGTCACTTTTGATGAGTTACAAATTTTTTCTGGATATTTACTTCCTCTTTTTGTTAGTATTTTTTTCTGTCCAGGATTATCAGTAAGGTTAGTCTCGTCATAGTTATAAATATTATGTGGAGGTACATCAGCAACAACTTTCTTTAAATTGTTTATATAGTCTTCTAACATTTCTTTATTTACAGCAGCTCTAGACCTCTTTATATTTGTAGCTAGACGTACACTTAAAGTCGGATTTCTTTTTAAAAAAAGTGAAACCCATGTTAGCCCAGGTAAATTGTTTTTGAACACTTAATTTTTCTTCCTATTCTATCTAGGTAAGATTTTAGTATCTGTCGTAAATCTGTTTTGTTCACTGGAAACCCAAACTCACTCATTTTTATAATGTGGTCTACAAAACTTTTTTCCTCTGCTTCACTAAAAGCATTTGGTCGGCCAATTGATTTAGTATGTGTTTCTTTCAATTTATAATTTATTGTGCGACGAGGAATATTATATGTTTTTGCTGCATTTCTTTGTGTCATAACCTTATTTTTTATATCACTAAGACATTTATTTAGTGTCTCCTCTGTGTAATCATGATAATGTCGTGAGCCAACTGCTCTTTTGTGTACCTTGGGCATCCTAAAAAACAAATATCTATTATTGTTCTGTATATTACATTATAATTATGTTACTTTGCACCAATCGTATTGTGGTGCAAAGTTGAGCAGAAATTAGACAATTTTGATTTTTTTTTACAAAAAATTGTATAGCTATGAAAAAAAAGTTGAATTGAACTTAATATTATACATATTCTTAATGCTTATAATATTTTTGATACAATAAAAAAAATTTACCTGTGAAATTGAAATTTGAATTGACGAACAGGCACAATTTTCCCGAGCGTTGTTTTTGTGTATTTGTGATAAGCTGTTATCAAGAGCACACGTTTTGGAGGTAAATCGACATATTGAAGTTAGAACCATTTCAAAAGACATTTAACAGTATCAGGAACAAAATGATAACTTTTATATTTTTCTATCATAAACATAGAGTAATATAGAGGCGGCATTCTGAATAAAAATTGAGTCGGCGATAGACTCCTTCTGCAGTGTTACCATTTCACCAAAGTTGAAATACTGTAACATTATTAACACAGAATTGAATAATATATTAATTTGTTTGGAAACATAAACTTGAGTAGGGTAGAATCAAAAGTCACATGTTCCAGAAATCACTTTTTTTCAGAAAACGACAAAAACTAGAGGAAAGGTGCTGTAACATTAAATAAAACCAAGTACATCATTATTGCATAATTTATGTCTAAAAACACAAATTTTTGATAAAAAAATATGATTTTCGTCGTTTAAATACTATATTTTTAAGTTAGAAGTTTGGAACATGTGAATTTTGATATTCATATATGAAACTTGTGAGTTTTGATTATAACCTCAAGTGAACATGTGAGTTTTGATTATAACTATATGTGAACATGTGAGTTATGACAATATAATATGTATAGCTTATAATAATAATAAAATAGAATAAAGTTTTTATAGATTCGTACATTTTGATTTTTATTAGAAAATTCTAATCGTTATTAAATATTTTAAACTTTTAACATTTTCATAACTTGTGCCTATGAAAAGTAACTAATAATAATAAAAAAAAAACACATTATTTAAACATTATTCTTATACAGTTTCTGTAACGTCTTCTAGTACTTGGTCGCAATAAGGTTCTGGTTCATCAGATTGCTCCTCTGGATTTCCCAAGCTTAGTTTGGTATAGAATTCCAACTCCGAGTTACTTTTCCATTCTGGTCCAAAATGAGCTTCCAAAAGCTTATGTACATCATTGAATTTTGCAATAGGTAAAATATTGGTTTTTTTCACGATATCTGCATTGAATAAAATACCAGGCAATTCTTTCTTTTTCTTCAACTGAATTAATGATTTATAAACTCCAATATCCATTCGGTATGAACAATATTATTATGTTATTATAATTCAATAAATTAATTTAGAATATTATGATCTCTACACAGTTATTTTTATTTTTTACTTTAGTAGGTACCTATACCTACTTCAGAGTGAACATTTCTTACTGGACTAATAGTGTATTGTACTTGTACACACCTTTTGTGTTAGCTAAAAAGATTGTCTAGGTTCTTCCTAACATAGAAACAAAATACCAATCTTACTTAAATGTTTTATTTTTACTAAAACATAAGATTCTTAATTAAAATAGGTAGGTACCTACCTTACTAAAAGTCCATGCTCTAACATTAATATATGTATTGTATTTTTAATAAAGACATAACTATTTTTAGAGGAACGAATTGAACTAGTGTTCAATGATTATTTTAATATTATATATGGAATGGTAGCTACTGAAGCTAACGGTTTAAAAATCCAATTAAAGAAATCGTTGTAACTTCACATAAATGGTGCAAAAACAATTTTGGACGTCTAGTTCATCGATGATGGAAAAGCCCTGTTATTATTTTCAATTTTATATTTGTAGGTACACTACATTACTACCTACATCAGCAGTGGTTTATAAATAATATTTTTTTACACATTTATTAAACTAATTCAACCTTCATAAAATGTTATGCAAGTATTAAGTACACAAATATTAAGGTAGGTAAAAAATAATACATACATGTCTACCTACATAGACAGAGGTAGGTAGGGGTTACACTATCATTGAAAATATATAAATATTAGACAAAAAAAAAAATGTTACAAACATTAAAACTGTGAACATATTTTAAAGTATTTTTTTTTACACAATAATGCCCAATTGAATTTCTCAATTTAGTTTTGCCGGCTTTGAAGCTAAGTACTCCTCTAAGCTCATATGTTTTTGAGTTATGCTGTAAAATTTGTGGAATATCACATAACTTTTCTTTCACCTGAGCTGCTGCTTCAGAGCTGCGGTCTTTAGAAATCACATTTTCTCCTGAAACAATATTATGAAATATAATTCGGGTTTGAAGTTGGTATAAATGCAATTAACTTGTTTTTATTTTACAGTATATTTTTCTCTTTGTTCTTTTAATTATTAATATTATTTATCTATATACATAACATACCATTGTATACTTTTTTTTATATTATAGGTATGTTTATAAATAACGTTGTTGAGTTAAAATTATAAACTGTTTAACTAGACAAAATATAATTAAATTAAAATGTATTTAGAGGAGATAAAAAAGATTGGGTGTTAGTATAAGGTATCTAGATAGTACTCAAAACTGATTTCGTTTCACTATGCTACAGTCATTATCTAGAAACTACTCGCAAATCGTTATGATTTTTGTTCATAACGTTTATTCTCTACTTCATCATCAAACTTGAAACTCCTTACCTATATGTTTCTATCTACTTTAATATATAAAAAAACTAAAAAGATTACCTTCCCAATGAAGAACATCAATAAACAAATGCATATCTGAGAATTCAGATATTATTTCTTTCACCCCATCACAATAGTTTCCAGACACGTCTTGTGTACATTTTGATTTTTTAATGTGTTGGCGATTATCAATAAATTGTTGCAAATTCTGTATATGACCATTTTCCGTTTAATATGTTAAATACACTAGTGTATTAAGTTTTGTATGACAGTTTGATGTACATCGTATAGCCTCTTTCATTGTTGGAAATTCTGTCAACATTGAACGTATAACATTACCCATAGTAGAGTCACAAATAGCCAACGTAGTGTTATATTCCATCAATTTTAATTCTGGATTCAACTTTGTTATTATAATATCAGCTCGTTCTGTATATGTTGAAGATGTAATACCATTTTTGATAATTTTTGAAATAAAATTTAGAAATTGACTTTGTCCAACAGAATCAATTTTTTCGGCATATGGTTTGCTATCACAATACGATACCTGTAAAATATAATATATACAATTTTACAACGATTCAAAACTAAATATATTATATAAAATATAGGTACCATAACTAGAGAAGCCAATGAATCAAATGCACACGTGTTCGTCAGTACGATTTTTCATTTTGTAACTTTAGATTTACAGCTTTTAAGTTCTTCTGAACGTGAACCATTTTTTAGAATCGGTAGCGATTTGATCTGTTTGGAGTTATTTAAGTTCAAATGTCTTAAATGTGGATTAGGTTGGAGGTATGATTTAGATTTACGTTGTTTCTTATTCATCCTACACCAAGTTTCAAGTGAATTATTCTCCTCATTTACATTAGTTTCTACCAACGAACAAATAATGCAAACTCGCATGTCATCATTACCAGGTACATAAGTTGAGCATGCGGAAATAGGATGAACTGGTATTCCACAGTAAAAACATTTATGTGCTCCTGTATCGCTACCTTCGGAGCAAAGTGGACAATTTGATTGTTCAGGAATTATCAAAAAATCATTTTCCTGTTCAGAAACCATGTTTGTGTGTTCAACTTCTTCAACATTTTGATGAGTTTCAATAAGTATTTTGTTGTCTGATTGAGAAGTTATTTTTGATTGTCTATTAATTTCGTCATTGTTGTTTGGTGGTATTGAAGTTTTAGTTGAGTGAATTAGGGATGCTCCTCGTAGTGAATAAATATGACGTGGTAAAAAGTCTTCAATTGTAATTGGTAAATTTTCTTGTTTGAATGTCACAGTTTTAAGTTTTTAGAAACTCGACTCAACTGCTGCAGAACTAGCAGTTTCATCACCATATCCATATATTGGAACCATGATACCTGACCATAGAGGTAATAGTTTCATACATTTTGTTATATATGGAACCAATGTAGGTAAATACATGGCATTAATCCCTGTTCCTTCTTTTATATAATGCGTGCTGTTTTCATAAATGTTCTCAGCCCAGGTTTGGAATGGGTTGTATCCTAGTAGACCCTCCTCCGGATTGTCATCTTCTTCCAATATGGATTCCTGGTCATCATTGAACATTATTTCTTCGTCTTCATTTATAGTACCTTAAAACATACCAGTGCATAATTTAATATTTAATATTACAATTTTTTTTTGTGTAAAATATATGTTTAAACAACCTGTCGATGTAAAGTTGATCAATTCTCTTTTATGTAATTCACACGGTGTAGCTAATCCAGTGTTTATGTCAGAACCATCAGTTTCATTTGTAATTACAACAAATAGAGAAATCAAAATGTTTTTTATATCCAAAATATTTTGACATTTAACCATAAGTCCAATTACTCAAAGAATGACTTCCCTGACACGTTTGGATACTGATTTCAGTGGCACCCATTTAGTTATTAACTTGATGAAATGTGCTACGTCTACTCTGATAAAACACCTTAAAAAAATAATCAATTACTAAACATATTAATAACAATAATTTATTATAACCAGTTTAAGGCATAGGTAACTAAATAGTTATGTATATATTAGATAATATAATATTTACTTTGCAATATGCCTAGTTTACACGCTGCGTAGTACTTGTCATTAGTACTTGTCACTCGAACTATTACTTGTCACTGGCACTAATCATCTATCGGTCACACGCATTCACTGATTTGTGCATAGTATTAGTTAATAGTAAGTGATAACATAAAGATAACATAAAGATGTTTATTATTGTAGTGACTACTGAATATTAAATACGTAATTAATATATTAATATATTAAATACGTAATTAATATAGTCACCAGACACCAAGTACTGAATGAAATGGACCGTCGAAGTGTTATAAAACAAAGTTTTAAATATTATTCAAACATAATAATATCAGCTTTAATAGATGAACTGGAAACCGAAATAAGTAAAAAACAAAAACGAATATGGACGAGGAAATGGCTCCTTCGAAGAGATACACATGGTAGTTCGGTTGGATTAATAAGAGAACTTGCAATTGAAGATAAATCAGAGTATAAAAGTTTTATGAGGATGACACCAGATCAGTTCGAATTTTTGTTTCAAAAAATATCTGCTAAAATTCAACGTGAAGATACGATTATGAGACCTGCGATACCTGCAAAAATAAAATTGGAGCTTACCTTATCATTTTTAGCTACCGGTAATAGTTATCGTAGTTTATCTCACCTTTTTCGGGTTTCAAAAGCAGCAATTAGTATTTTCATTCCTGAAGTTATGGACGCTGTGTTTGAGGCTTTAAAGGATTACATAAAAGTAAGTTGATAGTATTAAATAAAAATATTGGTATTTAGTGTAATATATATATTTACTTATTTATAAATATACTTTTGTATAATAAATCAATAAAATGTTAACTTCATAATTTTAACAAAAACAAATATTTTATACTTTATAAAAAAAATAGTAAAAATAGTACACACTTTTAATTAACTCATACATTATGTATAAAAATAAAACAAAAAATAAAATTAATTCAACTTCATTAATAAAATAACTTTTAACTTTTAAACATAAATAAAACAAATAATGTATCACAATAGACACAATATCTAACAGTGTAAGGAACTTTTGACTAGTTCATGTATAATAATAAAAATAGTAATAGAAAATTTCTTCTTGAAAATAATATTATTTTAAGTAATTATGATAAAAAAATTTTAACTTTTTCAAGAATAACATAATACAATATATAAAATAATAATAATAAATAAAAATAATATAATTATATAAAGTCTTCATTAGTAAAAGTAGCAGAAATTGCATTAGATAAAATATTATCATTTGTATCAATGGGTGAATTTACACTTGAATCCACCTCTGATGACACATATGACAACCTATCAATAGAATCTGTTGTAATAGAACATGATCTATAATTTTGTACAGCCATGTCACTTAATATGCTTTGAATTCTTGGTAGTGCAATCAAAGCGTTTTCATAATTTAAAGCTTTTAACTGAGCTGCAACACTCTTTCCGAAAATATCGAATTGGTTTTCAGGTTGAGGTACTTCTGGTTTATTTATATTTTCTTGCAATTGTTTTAGCTCATTTATAGCACGAAAAATTCCTTTTTTATTTGATTCTTTTCGGTTTTTTGGGGTGGTATCTGTATTAGCTTTTAATATTGGTGTTGAATGTGAAAATGAGGTGTCAATCTCTTCAGACTCTTGAAGTGATATTTCTTCAGTGTCTTGGGTGTTTGGTGGTATAGTGTTGTGATATTCAGTGGCTACAGTTGCATTTTCAAAACTTGGAAAATTGGTTATGATCTGAAATTAAAAATATACCTACTACATTTTTTTTTCGATTTTATTTTAATTATATTATTAATATGCCTACTAGGTATAAAGTAGGCATGCCTTTAATTAATGTTTGTTGTCTTTTGAAAATAAAAAAATTTTCTAATAGTCTATTTAGGTACAATAAATTTGAATTTGATAAATGAAATGTTTCAGATACCTGCTAGTCACGAAGAATGGAATGTTATTGAAAGGGGTTTCCATTCTAGATGGAATTTTCCAGGGGTATATGGTGCTATAGATGGAAAACATGTGATGATACGTGCACCGCCTGATTGTGGCAGTGATTTTTTTAATTACAAAGGATCAAACAGTATTATTTTATTGGCAGTTGTAGATGATGACTATTGTTTTACTTATATAAATATTGGAGCTAACGGAAGATGTTCAGATGGCGGTGTTTTACAAAACAGTTCTCTTTCACATGAACTTGAAAATGGTATGTTACCAACCGGTGGATTTTTTGTTGCAGATGCAGCATTTCCACTAAAACATTATTTATTAAAACCTTACCAACACACACCTCTAACACACGACCAAAAAATTTTTAACTACAGGCTATCAAGGGCCCGGAGAATAGTGGAAAATGCATTTGGCATACTTGTAAGCAGATTTAGGATTTTTGAAAAACCTATAGCAACAGATGTATCAGTAACAGATAAAATTATACACACAGCATGCGCTTTGCATAACTGGCTAAGAAAGACTTCAAACACTTACTTGACCAGAGAAAATGTAGACTTCGAAAATGTAGATACCGGGGAAATCATACCAGGATCATGGAGACAAGAAACCCTAGCGTTACTGCCAAGTATTAACCGAATAGGTAGTAACCATTCATCTAGACAAGCTAGAGAATTAAGGGAAATGTATACAAAATACTTTACAAATGAAGGTGCTGTCTCGTGACAATCAAGAATGATTAATTAAATCACCTCTTTACATACTATAATATAATAATTTAACAAAATATTGTATACATTACATATTATTAGTTTTATTATTAATTTTATAAGTTTTATATTAATTTTATTAACATGCAATTAATTTTTTTTTATTAAATTTATCTTTATATTTATTATGCATAAATTGAAGAATGTTAGAATTCAATAGAATAGTGAATTAAAAATATTTTTAACTACAACTTTTTTCAAGAGCAATTTTTAATTGTATAGTGCAATACTGCAATACAATTCAATAGTTTTTTTATTACTATAATTAGTTTATATCAACATAAAAAAATTTAAATAATAATGTATATAATGTACTCACATTGTCAAAAGTGTTCCTTCTTTCATCTGCATCCTTTAAGAGTGCTTTCATTTCAACAAACCATTTTATGTTTGGTACATAAACATTGTCTGTACTGCTTCCAGATGCTTTCGATTTATCTATTTTTTTCTTTTCTTGGTAGTAGGTAGATTTTAAATTTCGCATTTTAGATTTTACATCAGCTACTTTAAAACCGGGTATAGCCATTCCGTCCACAATTTTTTGAAAACATGCTTCCCGCATGTGTTTATTTTTGTAAGATACATGTTTAGGATTCCAGAGGCATTCATATTGCTTAAACTCCTGAAGAAATTTGATAGTTGTTTCTGCATTCCACTTTTCTGACATTTTAAATTCTACGTTAAAAACTTAATAAACTAACAAAAATTGGACGGTACGTGATAAAACCAATATTCTCTTATCACTTCAACTAAGCACTAATACTATCATCATGCGATCACACGTTGCGAGTGCAACCGCGAGTAGAGTAGAGTCGTGGAGGGGGTAGCTACTTGTCATTAGTAAATAGAACTGGGTTCTATTCACTCGCACTCTCGGTTTTACTAATACTAAGCACTATTTTTAATGTTTACACACAAGGTGCGAGTGCGAGTGACAAGTACTAATGACAAGTACTACGCAGCGTGTAAACTAGGCAATACAATCATCTATAATCTAGATGAGATAATAGATGGATAATAATATAATTTCAGGAAAAAATTATATAGTTTGTTAAATGTTAAGTAATAAATATTATCAATCGATATCATTATCGTGCAGATAGTGTTTATGATATATGGGTCGGGTAATAACACCTTTATAATACGGCACGGGTCACCAGTCCAGTCTCAACGACGCGTCGGAAACATTGCCGATCATTGCACGTCGTACAATTTATATTATAATTTCAATATTAATTATGAATTATTATCAATAAATTAATTCAATATTCAATATACAGTCCGCTAGTGTTTTACATTTTTTATTATTCAAATTATAAGCTGAGCCGAAACATTGGTACTAACGAACCGGATCAGAACGTGCACGTCAATTGGTACACACATTGTGTCATTGTGACCAATTTGACTTACAAGTCCATAATTGTATGATAAAATATCAAGGAAGAAGACAACTGACCAGGTGAGTGAGTCTAGCAATTTGCACCTATTTAAATAAAAACGGCTTATTTCCATAATTTATATTATCCTGTTCTTGTATAAAAAATAAAAATAAATATTGTTGGGGAATATATATTTAAGTCTATATCCACCATAGAGTAAAGAATATATATATATATATCCACATTATTATATCAGTAAAAACGGTAGATAGGGGGAAAAAGGTCGATCATAATGCCTGATGAAAATAACGAATTGGCTGCTTTCGTTCTACGCCGTGGACAGATAAAAGCACAACTCACTCGTTTTCAGACATTTCTAAATGAGCCAAAGTCCAAGATCATAACGCAATTAAGATTAAGGGCTGAGAAAATCCGCGAAGCATGGAGCGAATTCGACGCAATTCAAAACAATATCGAAACGTTAGATATTAGTAATAATGACCAATTACAATATAGGTCTGCGTTTGAAGATCTATATTTCGATTTAATGACTCAAGTTGACGATAAGTTGTCGGAAACCAACGCGTCCGTACAAAGTCAACAAAAAATACAGGGTGATCAAATCGAAGTCATAAAAAATCATAATTTTCCATTAGTAAAACTCAAACCGTTAGAGATTCCTACATTTAGGGGAAAGTTCGAGGATTGGGTTACATTTCAAGATATATTTTGCGCATTGGTACACACAAATAAATCAATAACAGATATTGAAAAATTTTGTTATTTAAGAAATGCACTAGAAGGTGAAGCTAGTTCACTAATTAAAAATTTAGAAACATCGTCAACAAATTACGAAATTGCGTGGAGAATAATCACAACGAGGTACAACAATACTCGAATGTTAATCCAAACACATACGAAGCGCATATTCGATTTGGAGCCGATTAACAAAGAATCGGCCAGTAAGTTAAAAAACTTAACCGATTCACTAAATGCACACATTCAAGCATTAAAAGCATTAAAACATGATCCGTACGATTGGGGTGCATTGCTACTTCATGTAATTTATACAAAACTTGACACAAGTTCAATACGTCAGTGGGAAGTGGAAGTGTTGAGAGACGACTTGCCGAGTGTGCAGTCAATGATGGAGTTCCTGGGAAAGAGATGTCAAATGTTGGAGTCAGTCGAAAATGCAAAATTGTTAGTATTCAAGCAAAATGACTCAAATTATTCCTCAACCAAAATCTCAAAATTTGGAACCTCGAAAAAAGGGGCATCGACATTTCTAACAACGTATAAAATTAAATGTTATTTGTGTCAGCAACCGCACCCAATTTATAAATGTACTGTATTCCTAGCACTCGATATACCGTCCAGAAAAAGCAAGGTCGACGAGTTGAAATTATGCAGCAACTGCTTAAAAAAGTCCGACCATCAGGTACAACAGTGTCCCGCGAGGAAATGTGGAAAATGTCAAAAACTTCACAATTCACTCTTACATCAAGAAAAAGAAGTCAGCTCGGAAGAAGAAAATATACAAGGTAACGGATCAAACGATGCAGTAGTGGTAGCGCATACTGTAGATGCCGCCGATACCGATAATCAAGTATTATTGGCGACGGCAATAATAAAATTATCAAGTTCCGCCGGCAGAAATATACACGGCCGAGCATTACTAGACAACGGGTCTCAAAGTAATTTTATTACGAATAATTTGGTACATAAACTTGGTCTCAAACGTCATAAAGTAAATATACCGATATGCGGAATAAGCGAGTCGAAGAACAATATAAAGTACAAAGTAACAGCTGTCGTGCAATCATTAAATAGTTCGTACGTAACGACAATCGAGTTTTTATTGTTATCGAAAATAACAGGTTCATTACCACATACACCTATACGCGCCGTAAGCATTCCCGAAAACATTAATGTTGCAGACCCTTCATTTAATTGTCCGGGCAATATCGACGTTCTTATCGGAGGTGATACCTATTGGGATATAATGTGTAATGAGAAATTAAAAACCCAAGACGGTCCGTATTTGCAAAAAACATTATTCGGATGGGTGGTTGTAGGCAAAACATCAACACAATTAAGTACAACAAAATTAAATTCGTGTCTACTAACAACCCAAAATCAATACCAATTGTTGGATAACAAAATAGAGTTATTTTGGAAAATGGAGGAAATATCGTCGAAGCACAATTTCACGGACGAAGAAAAATCGTGTATAACACATTTTAATGAAAACCTCACTCAAAATGAGGACGGTAGATTTATAGTTAAATTACCGTTCAAAGAAAATTGTCATCAGCTGGGTAACTCATACACCTCAGCTCTACGTAGATTTCTATCATTAGAAAAACGGTTAATGAAAAATCCCGAACTATACATGAAGTATAAAATGTTTATGAGTGAGTACGAAAATCTTAATCATATGGAACGCGTTTACGATACGGGCAGCGATAAGCAGTTGATCGATTCCGCGAAATATTTTTATCTACCGCACTCATTTGTAATTAATGATCGTAGTAGAACGACAAAGTTACGCGTTGTATTTGATGGGTCAGCAAAGACTAATAGCGGTGTATCATTAAATGACACACTAATGAACGGACCAAAAATACAACCAGACCTGTTAGATATTGTGGTACGTTTCAGAACACATAAATATGCATTTTCGGCGGATATAACGAAAATGTATCGTCAGGTGTTAGTTCACGAAGACCATCGCGACTATCAGCGTGTATTATGGAGATCGGATCCAAATGATGAAGTAAAGGTATATAGACTATGTACTGTTACTTACGGGTTGGCACCAGCAGGTTTTTTAGCAATAAGTTGCATCAATCGTCTCGGCGATAAGACCACCAACACGATGTTAAAAGAAGTAATTAAG
The DNA here is from genome assembly GCA_027563435.1 of Nasonovia ribisnigri. Lineage (NCBI taxonomy): Eukaryota > Metazoa > Arthropoda > Insecta > Hemiptera > Aphididae > Nasonovia > Nasonovia ribisnigri. The sequence continues at coordinate 479 of JANEHU010004277.1, read as the reverse complement.
AACGATTTTTGTGTAGACGATTGCCTTACCGGGGCAGATTCGTTGTTGGAAGCGATTGAATTGCGCAACGAATTAATTTCGATTATGCGAGGTGGGAGATTTGAACTGTCGAAATGGACAACAAATCATACAGACTTACTTCCGAATCATAATAAAAATGAAATAACGACCGTACCCATGGATAGGGAAAGCGTGAAAACTTTAGGTTTATACTGGGAGCCGAAAAGTGATTGCTACACGTATGTCGTACAAGTACCGAAAGTAAAAAGTGAAATAACAAAAAGACACATTCTTGCCGGCCTAGCAACGTTATTTGACCCATTAGGCTTAGTAGGCCCGATAATATTGGTGGGAAAAATTTTATTACAAAGTCTATGGCGTGAAAAAATCAGTTGGGACAGCCCAGTTCCACATCACATACAATTGGAGTGGGAAATATACAATAATTCTCTAAATGAGCTCAATTCATTTAGTATACC
>JANEHU010004276.1:0-21736 GCA_027563435.1 Nasonovia ribisnigri | reverse complement strand
GGATGGGTGGTTGTAGGCAAAACATCAACACAATTAAGTACAACAAAATTAAATTCGTGTCTACTAACAACCCAAAATCAATACCAATTGTTGGATAACAAAGTAGAGTTATTTTGGAAAATGGAGGAAATATCGTCGAAGCACAATTTCACGGACGAAGAAAAATCGTGTATAACACATTTTAATGAAAACCTCACTCAAAATGAGGACGGTAGATTTATAGTTAAATTACCGTTCAAAGAAAATTGTCATCAGCTGGGTAACTCATACACCTCAGCTCTACGTAGATTTCTATCATTAGAAAAACGGTTAATAAAGAATCCCGATCTATACATGAAGTATAAAATGTTTATGAGTGAGTACGAAAATCTTAATCATATGGAACGCGTTTACGATACGGGCAGCGATAAGCAGTTGATCGATTCCGCGAAATATTTTTATCTACCGCACTCATTTGTAATTAATGATCGTAGTAGAACGACAAAGTTACGCGTTGTATTTGATGGGTCAGCAAAGACTAATAGCGGTGTATCATTAAATGACACACTAATGAACGGACCAAAAATACAACCAGACCTGTTAGATATTGTGGTACGTTTCAGAACACATAAATATGCATTTTCGGCGGATATAACGAAAATGTATCGTCAGGTGTTAGTTCACGAAGACCATCGCGACTATCAGCGTGTATTATGGAGATCGGATCCAAATGATGAAGTAAAGGTATATAGACTATGTACTGTTACTTACGGGTTGGCGCCAGCAGGTTTTTTAGCAATAAGTTGCATCAATCGTCTCGGCGATAAGACCACCAACACGAAGTTAAAAGAAGTAATTAAGAACGATTTTTGTGTAGACGATTGCCTTACCGGGGCAGATTCGTTGTTGGAAGCGATTGAATTGCGCAACGAATTAATTTCGAGTATGCGAGGTGGGAGATTTGAACTGTCGAAATGGACAACAAATCATACAGACTTACTTCCGAATCATAATAAAAATGAAATAACGACCGTACCCATGGATAGGGAAAGCGTGAAAACTTTAGGTTTATACTGGGAGCCGAAAAGTGATTGCTACACGTATGTCGTACAAGTACCGAAAGTAAAAAGTGAAATAACAAAAAGACACATTCTTGCCGGCCTAGCAACGTTATTTGACCCATTAGGCTTAGTAGGCCCGATAATATTGGTGGGAAAAATTTTATTACAAAGTCTATGGCGTGAAAAAATCAGTTGGGACAGCCCAGTTCCACATCACATACAATTGGAGTGGGAAATATACAATAATTCTCTAAATGAGCTCAATTCATTTAGTATACCTCGGTGGCTGGGATCCGCCAAGGATAAACAAATAGAGATACACGGATTCGCTGATGCATCTATGAAGGCATACGGTGCGTGTATATATATGCGCACAATAGACACGGACGGCATCGTTAAATCGCAATTAGTATGTGCAAAGTCTCGTATCGCGCCAGTAAAGGTTATTTCAATCCCCAGATTAGAGCTATGTGCAGCGCTTCTCTTATCGCGTCTAATAGACGTAATTATACCTGCACTCAATCTGAATATATTACGACGATATTTATGGACGGATTCGACTGTCACGTTAGATTGGATATCCGCGGAGTCGAACAGGTGGAAGACGTTTGTTGCGAATCGTGTAGGCGAAATCCACACGTTTACCGATCGCGCGGAGTGGGGGCATGTAACGTCAAGCGATAATCCAGCAGACGTGTTGTCGCGTGGGTGTACGCCTAGCGAGCTAAAATATAACACTCAGTGGTGGCATGGTCCTGCATGGCTGGAGAGTAATACGTTTAAATGTTCAACTTCATATGTAAAAAACATTGAACATGTTAATGATGTTCAAAGTGAGGAAAGGACCGCACTAACCATTGTATGCACCTCACAAAAAGACGTGTCATTAGATATCAGTAAATATTCGTCGCTGAACAAATTATTACATGTCGTTTCGTATTTATTACGGTATAAAAATAACGCGTTATCGAAACGGAACAATACCTCTCGTATCGTCGGACCGTTGAATGTAAACGAGGTCTCAATGGCGACCAAAACTATTATAAGACTTTTACAATATGCACATTTTTCAATAGAAATTGAAGAGTTAAAAAATAATCGCAATGTGTCACAAAAAAGCAAAATGAATAAGTTAAACCCATTTATAGACGAAGACGGAATTGTGCGCGTAGGTGGTAGGTTGACAAACGCAACGGATATCGATAACGATCAACGTTTCCCAATTATATTACCCTATGAAACAACCTTTTTAAAATTAATTATTCTACATGAACATAAAAAATTAATGCATGCCGGACCACATGCTACGCTTGCCTCAGTGCGCATGAAATACTGGCCAATCAACGGACGGAGATGCGTAAGAAAAGTAATACATCAGTGCGTAACATGTTTCAGAGCACGGCCAAAAAATGTATCGCCTATTATGGGCAATTTGCCCACGCTCCGAGTCGACCGTCCAAGTAGGTGCTTCGAGAACTGTGGTGTCGATTATGCAGGTCCGTTCATGTTAAAATGCAGCAATCGACGAAACGCCGCGGCTCAAAAAGCATATATATGTGTATTTATATGTTTTGCAACAAAGGCGGTACATTTGGAGTTGGTATGTGATTTGAGCACTGATGCATTTCTCGCCGCGCTAAAAAGATTTATATCTCGCCGTGGTCTGTGCAAAAATATATACTCCGATAATGCTACTTGTTTCATAGGTGCAAATAATACATTAAACGACTTGAAACTATTAATGTCATCTGAAAGTCATAAGGATCGCATTCATCAGTTAATGACTAATAATGAGATGACATGGCATTACATTCCACCAAGAGCGCCACATTTTGGCGGTCTGTGGGAGGCAGCAGTACGCAGCATAAAAAAACACTTGAACCGCAGCATGGCACTCGTAAAATTAACTTACGATGAATTTTATACCTTATTAGTGCAAATCGAAGCGTGTTTAAACTCACGACCGCTCACACCCTTATCTACCGATCCCCTCGATCTTTCCGTCCTTACTCCTGGCCATTTTTTAATAGGAGACTCACTTGTGTCATTACCAGAACCCGACATAAGCAATGTAGCACATAACTTGTTGTCACGGTGGAAAAAGGTTCAAAACCTCGTGCAGCAAATTTGGAGACGTTGGAGTGTTGAGTACCTGAGTCAACTCCAGGAGCGTAAGAAGTGGGACAAATCTCGTGGTCCCTCGGTAAAAGTGGGCTCAATGGTAATAGTAAGGGATACCAATTTACCTCCGCTACAATGGCACCTAGGCCGCGTAATCGATGTGTTTCCGGGCAAAGATGGTGTGGTACGGGTTGCGATGGTCAATACAGCAAGTGGGCCAAAGAAAAGAGCTGTAAGATTGTTATGTCCATTGCCAATTCAGGACAATGACGATACAGAGCCAAATGATAATGATTAAAAAAAAAAAAATGTGTATATAGTTCAACTTAATACTTTTATCTGATTTTGTAACCATATTATTATTCTATATTTTTTCTTGTATTATTCAACTATGTTGTAAACTTTTTTAGATTATTTTTTATATTATGTAGAGCGAATGAAATAATTTAGCATGAATTTCTTATATTATTTTCAGTAACCTTTTTGATTGTGGGCTAAATGTTTATATTATGTTTATATTATTTTTCAATTAATTGTATAAGTTATTTTTGTTCCATTTGGTGACCGTGACCTAAATTAATGTATTATATTTTGAAGACTGTACTTCAAGGCGCCCCCTATGTTAAATGTTAAGTAATAAATATTATCAATCGATATCATTATCGTGCAGATAGTGTTTATGATATATGGGTCGGGTAATAACACCTTTATAATACGGCACGGGTCACCAGTCCAGTCTCAACGACGCGTCGGAAACATTGCCGATCATTGCACGTCGTACAATTTATATTATTATTTCAATATTAATTATTAATTATTATCAATAAATTAATTCAATATTCAATATACAGTCCGCTAGTGTTTTACATTTTTTATTATTCAAATTATAAGCTGAGCCGAAACAGTAACATTGAATTCAAATTGAATACCATCCATTAAACAATGACCCGCTTAAAACCTACTGTACAGCAAAGCGACATCCACTTACATACAACTACATATAAATATATATCCCGTCTCACGATTCAAAATTAATTATACAGTGGTTTGGTTAAGATGTGCATGATTACTGATTTTTAACTGGTGATTTATATTTTATGTATTATAAACTCACGGACTAATTATAATTACAAATTAATATTTATTAGTAACAAAAGATACAATTTAATTTTAAAATAATATTATGATTATTTAGGAGTGGTCAGTAAGTTGTACTTTGTTGGTCAATTTCGTCACGATGCTCAGGACAAGCGCATTGTATAAATATAGTTAATAGCTGCACGCACTGGAACATGGAATGAATAGGATGTTTGTAAGTTTGCACTAGGGACCTTGAAATTGACCTTATACCAGTTAATAGGTCAAGAACATCAGTTTTCCACTAATTAGTTTAGATAGCATTACTACTTAGTTAGCCTGTATATTCTTCTATTACTCAATGTACCTACCTAAATTTTGTCCGCTCTAATACCGCGGTATATGTTGTAGTCGTGTGGAGGGAACTTTCAGGGCGAAAGCATCTCAAAAATGTACGCTGCGTTCGTTTTACTTTCTGTGATTTATAATTATATATAGTATAATTTACAACAGGCAGCAGGTTCGATATTATTTTTTACTGTAACAGCATTTCAGATAATAACAATATATGTTTAAAAAAATATAATCCAATGAAATGTATGATTGGTAATAATATGATAATCTTAATTAATCTTAATTGTATACCTTAACGGCGATTAGTTGTTTGCACTAATTGCTCGATCGGTGGATTAGAAAAGATAGTGAAAAAAAAAACAAAATCGGATAACATTATTTACATTCCGACATTACAAAGAAGTATTATATTAATTACGCAGGTGCAGCTAACACAGGGGAATCAATTTTTTTTATAAGATCTTCCAAAACTGGGCAAGTTGGCTCATTATTATTTAAGTTTAGTTAATAAAGAAAAAATATTTATTTTATTTATATAGTTATTATAATATAATATATTTTGTATTTATTTTGTATTCCTTCGATCTGTAATTTGTAAACTATAATATTATAATATAAAGTTGCATACATAGTATCAATATCATTTTGACATACAAGATCGCCAGTTCAATAGTACGCTGTCAATTTTGATATTAGAGTGAATTGACCTGCTATTATCAAAATTCTAAGTATCAACATTATCGGTGTTATTCACTCTAATATCAAAACCGACAGCGTACTATTGAACTGGCGAACGAAAATGTGCTAACCGATGATTGTGACAACACATACGGGTAAAATGATCTCTAAATCGAAACTATAAAGATATCAATTTTTTTCTATATTAGGTACAATAGTTATTATTTCAAAAATGTTTAAAAAAACAATAAAACTGACAGCACACTGTTGAAACTGGCGAAAGGAAATTTTCCATGTCGTACTTGAGTAAGACACAAGTGACAACACATGCGGGTGCGACATTCTCTTGATACCGAAATAATTTAATAGGTAGGTATACTCGCATCGTAGATATAAACAGTTTTCCTAAATATATTTTATTTTTATATAATATAATCTCTATATATAAGAGAAAGTGTCCCCCTGAGAAATCAACGCAGAGCCAAAACCACTGGATGGATCTGGCTTAAATTTTCAGGATAGATTAATATTATAATTTCACCGTGCACTAAGAAAGGATTTTTGTAAATTCAACCTCTAAAAGGCAAATTAAGGGGTGGTAAGAATTGAACAGTTGCGCCATCTATCAAGCAATATCTAATCTTTTGTTTATAAATGGTTGCTATGTTATTATTATTATCATTATTATTATTACCTGTCAACCTAAACGAACTGTTTAATTATTTTTTGATTGCTATTTTTTCCGATAATTCTGCTTTGTTTATTATATTACTACTAAATTGTATTTAAATAATATACTGAATGCAAATTACATACATTTAATGTAAAATGAAAAAAAACTACACTTCAAAATGTACACTTACAAATAAGTGTACATTTTGAATACATTTTATAAAACTCAAGATATACCAAACCGATTTCGATAAAAATTTTAGGGCATATTAAGATTAGTATGTATATGGTTTCTGTGAAGTTTGTGTGATAAGTGGTTCCGGAGTTATTGTCTCTTAAGTGCACACCTGGCGACATGACCAAAAACCTCAACAAAATGTACGAAAAAAAACGTCTAATAACGTTTTAAATATCATTGAACCAAAAAATAAATAAATTATAAAAAATAGCAAAAAGGAGGGGTTCTTGAATGGTTTAGATTTCATTTGGACCAGGTAGGCCCAACCTGGGTATGTGCTCAAACAGGGATTTTGAGTTTTACGATGGACACTTTTGTTTTTAAACCATTGCTATTGGTTATAAGATAAATAATTAGTGGAAATTAGTGTTTATTATTTTATTGGTTCCCAACGTTAATCGGGTACATCAGGTACAAGCATGCATCAAATCAAATTTTTACACATTTAGCCGCTAATTGGCGTTGTCCACGATCCGACGTAGTCGGATTGCCTACCAGAGTGGCTGAGTTGCACTTACTGCAGCGAGTTACACACAAAAGGAGTTGAATAATCACAATTTTTTTAAGAGTTGTCATATTTTACGGGCAGTGAAGTGCACGGGATCAGCTAGTATTATATATTAAAACTACCAACAAAATACAAATGATTTAGATACCTCAGTAAATTCTTTTTAGGATACATTTTTGATATTAATTGTATCGTATTTTTTTTCTTAAATATTAAAACTACCTACAAAAGTACAAAACAGGAATATCTCAATGAAAATTATTTTTAATAACAGTCACTTACTTTAAAATTATTATTTCAATTAAATATTAGGAAAAAGTTTTTTTTGAGTGATGTTTAAAGCTTATAAACTATAAATATAATGTGTTTCATAACATAAGAAGGTTATGATTTCACTTGGACATAATAAAATAATGTCATTTTTAAATGTATAATAAAACAGTCACACTTGTTCTACATGTGTTTAATTTCATAACTGTGTTTGCTTGTTAATAACGGCAGTTGACTATCATTCATTAACGAAGCATGATAAACATGGCGCAATGTCATCTGTATATAAAATGTTAATATAAGCAACCCAGATGATCATTTCATATATCTAGGATAATTTATTTTAAAGTTACACCACAAACCAAAATCGATTTCATCGAAAACCGATTTTACGTGAAAACTCCCATTTTTCCTTAATTTTGTTTTGTTTTTCCCTGCGCTTTTGAAAACTATTTGGTATTTTCAAAAATTACTTCCCGAATGCACCAACTTTCCCATCAAATATGATACCTTTGGAGAAAATCGAAGCAGTTTTACTGCCCCAAATGGTGATGATAGGCAATTTATGACAATATAATTATTGAATATACAATAATTTATGCCCCCCGCCCAAAAAAAAAGGCATTTTCAAAAGTGCGTCACTGTGTCAATCATTGTAATGTAGTTTATTGATATTCGTAATTATAGGTAAAAAATCCACAAAAAAAAAATTAATACAAAAAATTAACAAATTTTATTCATTTATTCACGGAAGTTGAATATAGAATTTTATTCAAACCATTGGTCGGGGACAGCAGTGTGGCACACGTCATTTGCAATAATACAATATTAAATAAAACACCGAAACGGCACCGCCGTTCAACCGCTGTATGTAGCAGCACGCAGCGGCGGTGAACGGTAAAACCGTTTGGACTGAACTGTGAAAATACCGCAGTGTGGCCCGATTTTAATAGGTACAATTTTATTTATTTACACAGATATTATAAACAGTAAAAAAAAAAATAGTTATACATAATAAAAATAATAACAATACAAAAGAATACAAAAAAGTTAGGTATATAACACATTATAAAAAATCACAAAAAATCACGGCTTTGGAGTTGGGGAGGACTATAAATGGCAACGGAATTGGACCAGCAAAATAATGTGCAACATGGACAAATTTCTTATGTCCGGTCCCATAATAACAATTCGGTCGTTAACAACTGTTCAAGAACCTATTGACATCCTTCAAATACCCTTTGTAACTTGCTACGTCAGTATGTTCGTACTTGCGGAATGCTAAAGAAAATTAAATTATTAGATATATAGTATACTAAACAATTTAAAAACATAAATATTTTTCAACTTACAGTTATGTAGAAGGATGTCAGTAGGTTCAGGAACAACGTCAGCTACAGAATGGTTCTAAAAAATTCAAACATACATAATAAATTATTATAATATTATGGTAGGTATGGTTAGTTCTGGTTCAATATTAAATTAATTAAATAGAACTATATTAAAATAGTTTATTCATTATTTTTTAACTATGTTTTTATATTCAATACACAATAATTTATAACTTACATTATGGGATCGTACATAGTACAAACTACAGTTTAGAAATTTGTCCATGTACACATTATCAATTCTGCACAACTGCATCCCAATTCCGTTGCACATTTGAAAACACTATAAAAATTTAGAATATAAATTATTAATCCACATAAAAAATATACATAATTTATATTTAAGCTTAATAATGTACAAACTTCGTTTTTGTTCATATTTTTTGGCAGATGTAATAACATTTTGGCGGCCATAGTCCTCCCCACCTCCAGCACCTTGTCGACAAATAAGGACGACGGTCTGATGACTTTCTTTTTGGTGTATCGTGGTCCACCCCACGGCGGTGAAGTCACCAGCACGTCGCCCTTTATTTGCCCACTCATCAAAAAGAAATCCCCAACGATGAATTGAATTTTATGTGAAACACCATACAGCTCCGCGTTTCGCTTCGCCAGCCTAATTTTGTCGGCATCTATGTCCACAGCAATGACTATTACAAACAGAAAATATCAAAATTATTAGAAGTTTATAATAGGAAAAAATTTAATGTAGGTACAGTACTACACAATAAAGAAGAATAAATAATATTTTCACATTTTATTTTTACAAAAACTGTTTTATTTATTTCGAGTGCAAAAAATATTACAGTACCTTTGTCGAACAGTCTTGCGAGCTGTATAACATTACCACCAGCTCCACAGAACGGGTCCACGGCAACTTTTATTTGTCTGCATTGCTGTGCCATATACAGACTTATTATTTCTGGGCAGACAGAGTAAAAGCTCTCTATAAAACGAAATCAAACATACGATTACATTATATAATTTTTAATTTTAACATGACATAATAATATATATATATAAATGTTTTTTTACATACCTTCGTCCAGCATCACACCTTCGTCGAATTTCGAAAAAAGAGAATATCTCCTTCTCCAAAATTTGAAGGTGTTTGATCTATAGATCGGAAATACAAAAATACCATTATTTAAATTTTGCTTTTTAATCATTAGATAATACGTACGTGGTGTCAGGTTTATGTTTGGCTAGCGGTTTCACGGGAGCTTCAGGTTGTACGGTTGGACTGTTACAAAAAAAATACGAAAATTGCAATTTCTGTGTACATATTTAAATAAATACTTACATTTCGCTATCAGTCGTCGGAGCTTGTTTTTCCGTGTCTGCGTCGTCTGCGTCGTCTGCGTCGGATTCCTGCTGCTCACCGATGTTCGATGGCCCGATGGCGTTGAACAGGAGAAACGTTCCGCAGGAAACCGTCCGCATCACAAAACAAATAGCCACAACGAGTGCAAAGGTCGTGCGTTTCGTGTAGCACACGAAAACTGCCACAAATCGCTGGACCTTTGCACCGTTGGCCACTCCGACGACTTCAGCCGGCAAGCACCTTTTGACTGCGTAACCTACTACGGGACTCTTGACCATGTTGGCGATGCACACAGCCATTACGAGTCCCGAGTAGATTAAACACAGGCAAAGGGCCAGCCCACACACAGCTACCAAACCGACAGACGCGACAACCAACATCGTAAGAATACTTGTCCACGCCGTGATGTTGTTGGCCTGCAATAAAATAAAATATATTCAACTAATATTAGTTAATAATAATAATGTATAGTCAATTCGTCGATAAATGCGTAGCTCTTGTGTTTTACTATATAATATAAAATGTGACTTACGTATTTGTCCACGGACAGCTGGTCGATGGTTTCACATGCCCGCTCCGCACGTCGCTTAATGCTTCCTTGTCGTATCATATTTTCTGATACGACTTTTGAAAACAATAAAAAAAAGCAAAACAAAACAAGAATTACGTTAACTGGTTAACGGAAGAAAAAAACAAAAAAAGGCAAGAGAAAAAATAACAAAACAGGCGAGAGAAAAAAAATATGGAGATGGTGTTCGAACAGTGTAGAAACAATACAGCGATATAATAGTATATGCGTGTCTAACTATGCACGATTCGAAAGGTTATGTCAAATTTTGACGGGTTCTCTAGCTATTTATAGGAAGAATTTGGTCGTTTATTCTATTGACAACGTATCACAACTGTTTATATCGAACCAGATAGGGGATTTTTTAGAAGAAAAAAAATGTATTGGCCAACAAAATTATTCTAATATAAAGACAAAAAATACGCGAATAAAATGTATGAAACCTACCCTATAATGTTATGTGTCACGGTGGCCAGCGCCGTATTTATGATATTGCCACCTGCTGGCAACAACATTTTGGCGTAACAGACTTAGCTCATGATTAATTTGTCTTATCTCAATATTTATTACCCACAAAAAATCAGAAACAACTGTCTTATGATTACTAAATATAGTTATAAATTATATAATGTGACAAACTACTACGGAAGACTGAATTGTATTGCCTATTATTCTCATAATAAATTGATGTTACAATTTTTGCACAGGCGAATAATATTTTTAATACATTTTTCATTCAACTCGGTTTTAAGTAATATATTATTATATTCTATTTGGTTTTTAATAATAAATATTAAGTAATAAGACCACAATTTATATGTACCTATGTGCATTTTCATTATCATTGACGTCTTCTAGAATATTTATTTTAAATGTGGGACATCCACTACTAAGTTTTCATTGTAATATATAGAGGTATTGTGTGCAAACAATTCTTTCAATTCATTGGTCTTTGTAATAAAACTCGGACCTAAAACAGATAATTACATAACTGCGTATGGCTTGAATAAAAAAAAAAAACTTTAAAATAAGTAAACTTTACAGTTGTACTACCTACAGAGGTTTAGTGATATGCGTACGGTAACGTCCGAATGCTTATGATGGTCGTTGCAAAGTTCTACAAAGATTTTTTGAATGCTTTGATGAAATTCAGATAGGTACTCGGCATTTTAACGATGGAATGAAGAACAGTGGTTTTAGATTTAAAATTTGTGGGGTTGTAAATAATATAATATTATTGTTGTAGTCGATGCCCACATATAAATAGTTGGAAGTGTATATATATATTATTGTAAGAAAGGTCTTAATTTTTTTTAGACAGGAGAATAATAATAATTAATAACAGCACGCTTAAAACACGTCATGCTGATACAGGTGGGTGTAATTTATTGTGTTTCTATAATCATGCAACTCACGAATTCTGGTTTTTTTATACCTATTTTAATTTCAAAATAATAAATATACTTATTATTTATTTGTTAATAATAATAATAAAAAACTCGCTTCCACACAACGTTCTTAATCACGTAACCATGTTTGTAAAAATAACAAACAAATCAAATTTCACAGTGTTTTTTTCTATTTTCTGTTGTAAAAATATAGATTAAACTTATAGCTTGTTGCAGTTTTTCGATTCACGAGAGAGATATTGCCGCGTTCCGTGTATCGTGCTTATCAACTTATAGTGAGACCCACCCGGGCAGACTCACGTAGGTTAAGCACGTACCGGACGTCAAAGTTCTAAGTTCCCCTTTAAATAGTGCGTCGTTTTTCTGGACTGACTGGAACTACCATATAAATGTCAGTGCGGCCGATAGCGCATATTTAGCAATATTTAAGGTAATATTATAAAGCATAATTATGCAAGTTTAAGCGCTATAAAATCCCAACACTGTTAATTTGGAAAAATCATGTTTATTAATTTTCAGTAAAAATATAGATAATTTTAGCATACGCGTTATAAGAAATGTGACCAGAAACTATTTGACAACGGGAACATTACTTACATAACAACCAGGCCGGCCAAAAGCCGGCTGCGACACATCAACTTAACTCATGATCAAATAGTAGCTAATATAATGACAACAAATATATAAGTAAGTTATGCTTATGAGTATACAGTATTTATTAACTAAGAGTGTTTTACACGTTTTATTATAGAACCATAACACAACAATGTGAAGAAAATCAAGATTGTTAATTTTTATGTAAAACTATAATATATTTCAGGATACGATTATCCAACGAAATTCCGCACTACTTGATGAAATATGCCATTACCGTCTCTCTTCTTACCCTTCCAACAGTTTCACCGTCGCTTCTAATAGTTCCTCCTCCAGTCACCATTTCTGGCTCCGACACATACGGCTAGCACCTCGATCTGCGGCCTAGCTTTCCATAGTCCGAACCGCTCGGCCGAGCGCTTATGCTAGCTGCAGAACGAACACGTGCGGGTTTTTGCGGACGCGTTAGCATTTCCGCGATCGAGGTCCTTCGGCAAAGGCTGATTGTCAGACTCGTGCACTTGCTGATCCTGATCCTGTGGCTGCTGCCTCTGCTGCATGCCATAATTATCGCCGTTGAACACATCCTCCTGGTCAACCTAGAACATCTGCCTGGTGCACCGCAGTCGGCCGTACGTTATAGTGCACTGCGCCGTCGTTGCGGCCCATCGAGAATCCCGGGGCGTCCTGGTCCGACAGTCCACCGCGATCCTCTCGTTGTCCTTTGAGCAATATGTCTGTTGACGGCGGAAATGGACATTCCCCGATTCTAAACCTGCGTTTCTATTTGGAGATTCATACGAATTAGTTTCAGACAAAAGCTTCAAGAAGCTAAACGATGTCTTAGATTAATTGAGAACCTAACTCCGTATACTCATCCTGTCCAGTCATCATCCTGTAAGCGGGTGTAAGCTACAAATCTGTGAAAATTGTTTATTAAATACAATTAAATTAATTATTATCAATTTATCTATGGGGTTACGTGCCTCACCATTGCACCCCTGATGGGCGCCCTCGGTTTCTTATACCTGTATATTTGATTATTATAATCATCTACTGGCCGCCCACCATTAGCCTCTTATATATTATCATTGTTATAATATTGTTGTTATACAATATTATAACTTTTTTTCATTGTCAAGAACACCAAGAAGTTTCTTAATAAATTATTTGTTTGTATTTATTATCACTCATTCATTAGCATGCAGTTGACAACAAGAGTATTACGTACACTCGTACACACTATAATATTGTTACCGCCGAAGCGAAAAGGTAGAATGATGCTACTCCGACTACTATCAGTTACGGAGGAACAGCTGGTCTCACACACACACAATATTTGTATTGTTTTATTTTTGTATAATTATCCGTTTCTTGTGAAATATCTAACATATGTAGATCCTAATCACGTAATAGCGCGTTATCACACGTAGCCGAGCTGGCTCCCCGAGCATAGGATAACACGGCCACCGAGTTTTTTGTCTCTGCCCGAACGTTGTCGCAGCAATATCGACGCGTACAATTAATATTATTTAAATTGTTGTGTTTTATTTTACTCAAATAATAATTGCGTTATTTTTTATATTATTTGTCATTGTAGGCTTGAATAGTCAATTTGTGTAAGTGTGTCAGTTACTTATACTTAAACAAAAATTCTGTGTATCTATATTATATTTTATACATTTGTCGTGATTATATTTTTTATGTTATTTAACAGGACCAGCTAGCTAGTCTGCGCTCCACAAACTGTGAGTTTTTATTATTATTTATTTTATTTACTACACGTATTATTTTGTCGTGCCAGAAGGGCTGCCTATTATTTTTATATTATAATATTTTTATAAGACCTAACGGCTTAAGTAGCTCCGTCAATATTTATTTATTCTGTTGGACCAGAATGGCCAGATATATTTTATTTATTATTAATTTTATATATTGTTCTGCAAGAAAGGCCACATAGCGTTGTTATTATTATTTTGTTTGGTCATAAGGGCCACGCACATTATTCTTATATTAACTATTTCTATACCTACGAGTCTCAGCTCTAATAGTTATACCAATATAATTGTATTCTATTCGACCATAAGGGTCGTGCCTTTATATAATATACTATATCTGTATTCTGCTTGAAACGCATATAGTATATATTATGAGTTATTCTGTTGTGCCAGAAAGGCCATAATTATTATCATTTATCCCATTTGGCCATAAGGCCTGTGATTTATTAATATTACATTTTTTATACCTTTGTGTTACTGTGAATTTACTATAATATACTTTATACCATTACTGTGTTGCTATGATTTATTATATATTGTGTACCATTATTATTCAATTGTGTATTATACAGCAACCGTGTTACCATTATTTTAATATTTGTCTAATTGTATACACACCCACATACATACACCCGTTAATACATAATTACACATAATTACACAACAGCACTACGTACCTCGATAGTATTTGCCCGACGATCCCGACCACTACTGCTCAAGCTATCAAACCACTACACACGCAGCTAGTTCCCCGCATATTTTGGAAAGAACGTCGTTCATGAAAATGTAAATAACCACAGTTATACCATAAAGTAGATTTCACACGCAACTCACAAACACAGACTGACAGACTTTAATTTTACTGTATAAATCACAATATTAAATATTGCAAAATGATTAACAAGTATTTTACAATCTGGTATAATGGATATATTATAATATATTGTTTCTACGTATCATGATATTACTATCATATAGGTATTTTAATAAAAATTAAATTTATTTAGTGAAATCAGATACCTACCAAACCTGGCACTCACCAATGGTATATATTATTACATATACATATAAAGTTATTAACATATTATTTAAAAGGCAATGTCTGTGACACAAACACAGAGCTGGATCAGTATACATTTTTCATGAATAATATTAATTTTTTTACTAAAATTTTCTATCAAAGCCGAGGACAGAACATTATCCAACAGTACATATTATATTCATAATGAGTTTTAACCTAAGACCTAAGTGGCTTTAGACTTATAAACTAGGACATTAGACACTAGGCGATATATTTTAATTTTTAATCGCTGCGTTTCCGAAGATAAAGGCGCACGTGATTAATTCGCCAGTCGCCACACAAAATAATAATATAAATAATATTATATAATATTATTGAAATTGAATTCATGGTATCATTGATTATAAATACTACTATACTAGTACCTATTTATAAACGATGCGGGTATTAACGGTTGACGATTTCAACAATAATTGTTTTTAAATTATTCGCCTAGGCTATACATATGGAAAAACACTAAAAATAGCTTTCCATACGAAAAGATAAGACTGTTTATTGATTAGACATGTGATAGGTAGTAGGTTGTAGGTACCTATTAACTATAAGTTACTTTATGTTCACACTTCACATAGGTAAAGAAGTTCCATAGTAAGTACAAACATTTTTTAGTATAATATTCAAATAACAAATGTTATTTGTTATTTGAATATTATACTAAAAAATTTTCATCTACAATATTATCTAGATAAAGTTAGATTATCTTTATCTTATCTAGATAAATGTAAAATATATTTATCTTTATCTGTATCTAGATAAATTTTTATAAAATTATCTGTATCTTATCTAGATGAAATTTTCGTTATCTATTCTCAACACTGTATATTATACACACAATACATATACATATATAAGTTATTAACATATTATTTTAAAAGGTATCATGATGTCTGTGACAGAGATGAATGAAGAAGAAAAGCAAATTCCGACATTCAAAATATGTGAACCAAAAAAGCATATAAATGGCTTTCACATCGTTAGATTATTTGATGTCTTTCAATATTTACGCAAGTATGTTGGAGTTATTTAACCTATTGCCAGTTATCAAAATAAATACCGAACACATTTTTATTTTTAGAGACAAACTGTTTTGTGATATTACGATACAAACTAAAGATGGTACAGAAATATTTGGGCATAAAGTTGTTTTAGGATCTGCTAGTCCATATTTCTGTGCAATGTTCACTAGTTATGAAGGAAGCAACAACAATTTGGTACATATGACAGTCGATTATATATTTTATACTGGTGAAATCATAGTGACCGAAGAAAATGTTGTTCAGGTACCTATACTAATATAGGATTTATTTTATGTACTCAATTTATTATATGATACATACCTATATTAATTACATTGTATTTATTTGTTATTATAGGTATTCGAATGTGTTACTAATTGAAACATGAACTGGACCGTAGAAAAAATTCTTTCTCCGAACTAATAGAACATGTACGTTTGATTAGTTTCAAAACAGTGTATATTAGAAAAAGTAGTTGATGAACCTCTTATTAAAAATAGTCCAAAATGTAAGTTTTTCATAAATACTGATACTTATATTATGAGTTAATATTTAATTATTATAATATTTTTAGGTAAAGATTATGTGATTGAAGCGTTACATTTAAATCTACTTAAGGCTGTACTGCCTTTACAACCTTTCATCAAGCCACAAACTGTACGGAGTAAACCTAGACAGTTTGACAGTTTACAAAAAATATTAGTCTGTTTTGATTAATTTATCTTTAAGATAATTTTATCTAGTTATTTCTTTCAGGTTATTCTTGTGTTAAGTTGGTCGACAACCACGAATAAGACTTCTACAAATTGGTGACCCAGCAAACAACTTATTGCACAATATATTTAGTGGCTGTCAGCCAGCACATCTTGCATTAATAGCAGATCAATTTGTGTTTGCTGTAGGTAATAACTGTGTAATCAAACCTCAATCTGTTTCAATGCTTGATTTAACTTCACAAACTCCCTGTTGGGTACAAACAGCAGACATGGCATTCGGTCGACGATATTTAGGATTTGGTGTATTAGATTATTGTATATATGCAGTAAGTTCTATCAGTAAATTAGTTATTTCGTATTAAACATTTAAAATTATTTAATATTAAAATCTAGATTGGCGGATTTGACGGTCCTAGTGATTTATACAGTGCTGAGATTTTTGATGTCAGTATTCAAAAATGAAAAATGGTTTCTAGTATGTTCTCTAAAAGACAGAAATTTGGCATCGGAGTACTTAATAATTTGATGATCAGAGCATTTGTTCAATACTAAAATAGGTGTCTTCGAGGCACAGAAATAAAAATAAAATTTACAGGTAGAAAATTCAACAGGTAACTTACGTCCTATTTTGGCAACTCAACCATATTATTCGTCTTACCTGTCATTAAAGTCGTTACTTAGTTGCGTCCATATAAATATTATGTGATAACGCCGATAACGCGTTACAATTATATTGTTCAAATTATGATTTATGTGTAAATTGTCCATGTTATGTCTCCGACTTAAATATTATCAGCTTTTACCCACTTAATACAAATGTTAATATCATTTGTAACAATACCGGATTTGACTCTAAATTCATATACAGTTTTTCTGGTATTATTATCTTTTATTGTAATAATTTACATTAATATCAATTTTCATATTTATAATATTTTCTTTTTTATATCTCTTTTCATACAGTATACTGTACTTACAATAAAAAATATTCATAGGGTGTATACATAAAAGGGTGGGAATAAGGTACATATAACTCACGGCTTTCGACTTTTGAATTATTATTGCTGGATTTGATACGTTCCTGATTGATTTGGATTTACTGTCCTGATCCGTGATAGCTGCTCGTTAGGAACACGGTTAGCTCCTTATGAACGTGGACGATGATGGAAATTGGCTGCACACTTACAAAACGGTTAGGTTAGGTTAGCCTAACCTAACCTAACCACAGCGATGATCTATTTACTAAGTCTCGGAGACTACTGATTATACTTCGGTATATAAGACTGTAGCAGCGGGTATGGTCAGACGAACTGGAAGGGGTAGGTTAACTATTGGTGCCGTTCATAGACTTCAAGTAAACCCTCAGCCTATCCTCGTCACTCGAAATTCTATATATATGTTACGGGCAATGTGGAATACCGGGCAAGATTGCCCGGTCAATGTAGTCCTGCCCGGGCAATGTGAACCACGATGTTTTTTTTTAATAGTTTATTCATGTTTCATATAATTAATATTACCATTACTATTACTATTTAAAAGTTTAATACTATTATTAATTTTATTAAATCTTATCATATTATAATAAAAACTATTACAAATATTTTGATGAAATAACAAAAAAAAATATTAAATATTATCATTTTATTTTTATTATAAATT
The DNA here is from genome assembly GCA_027563435.1 of Nasonovia ribisnigri. Lineage (NCBI taxonomy): Eukaryota > Metazoa > Arthropoda > Insecta > Hemiptera > Aphididae > Nasonovia > Nasonovia ribisnigri. The sequence goes on along the minus strand of JANEHU010004276.1, from coordinate 3,242 downwards.
ATTTTATTATATTACCTATTTATTTGCACAAGATTTAGAAGCATGGCACTTGGAATTGCATAATCTTTCTGCTTCACACTTGCATTTATTTGTTTTGCAACCCTCAGCCTATCCTCGTCACTCGAAATTCTATAACATATATATTAATTGTTCCTTACCGTGTGTAACGGCAGTTGATTACCGTCCAGTAAGTCTCAAATATCTATATCAGGGTAAGATTGTGGCGTTTAAAGACCGGCTGTCATCAATTTTAATAATGACAACGGAGAAGTAGGGAGTACCATCTGATTACGTGGCACTTATACTCGTGACTCGTAGCATGTAGTTGTATGGGAGATACCCTCCTGTCTTATCAATTGTTAATAACTTTGACAACGGAGAAGTAGGGAGTACCATTTTTTTTCTCTGATTACGTGGCACTTATACTTATGTTGTTTCGTGACTCGATATAGCATGTAGTTGTATGGTTTTTTGATTTGTGATACCTTTTAATGTTGGATAGTTTTTATGTGGCTGTGGGTGTTTTCCATGCACTCCTTATGCTTCAAGTATAATGAATTGTTATTGCTTCTATTAACTTTGATAACTTAAATAAATTAAAAAAAATTATCAAAGTTGTGGGTGGCATACCCTTTCAATTAGCAGTGTCCATGAGCGCTCTCTAGTTCAAGTATTCGTATGATACCTACTGGGTTGTATGATATGTCACCGCGGTGGTGATCACATGAGGGCGTTACATGTATGTGCGTGTATGGGTATAATAATGACGAGACGAGAGATTATCTCGTTACACATTATAATGGGTTAGTGTAATAAAATTGATTACTAGGAGATGTCTGGTTGTCACCATCACCTGATGGCTGATATCTCATTTGCTCATTTGGTAGGTACCTATATATTATTGTAATTGATCAAAATAACACAAAGTATTTTGCACTGTGCTGTACATTTCTCAGTACAAGTTATACAGTGTTCGTGGTCAAAATGGAGTCTTGTGTTCGCTAACGTTCTACGATTCTACTATTCTTTTTGTTACCTTTCAATACTGTATATTATGTTCAAAATAATAATGAAAAATATTGTGTACTCCAGCATTTCTCTGGCTTTCATTGGTAAGTAAAATCATAAGTAAAATAATCGTATAATTAGGTATGTGTGGCTTAGTATTTTCCAGGGTAGTTAATATTATAATAACTATAAAAATTTAACGGCAGTCTTTTTCCCTATTAATATTAAATATAGATACATGATAGTGACAATAATTAATAATATATATTTTAAAATTTTGAAATAAATCAAACACTATACTACTTTTTTTTATGTTTGAATAGGACTTTATAATATAAGGCGTTATAATTAGTATTTACTTCAATTATTTTCAAATATATTATAGGATAATATTATATTCAGATACTTAAGTTATTAAATTTTCCAAGTTCACCTGATCCTGTAGGTATTTAAAATTTAAGTACCTACTTTAAACGCCCAGGAAGTGCAATGTTCTTTCCACCTTTGAGGTGACAATAACAAATATGTAAAGATATTATATTTTATTTACCTTAAAATACATTGAATATACGTATATAACAAACAACTTATTTGGGGTTAATTAATCATTTAATTTAATATATTTTACATAGAAATTCAGAGCTGAAAGCAGCAGCTTAATGTTAAATTGTTAACTATAATATTAACTATATTTTGCCCTAATTTAAAAACCAATCTGCAATGATAATGCAATGTTGTTGACTTTGTAACTTTTCTTTATTCATTACGATGATGTGTTATTTATAGGTTTATTGTGTCCTGGTGGTTGTCGAGCTACTCCGATACCAAATCATCTGGTAAATGTGCCGAATTTTAGCCATGAATTTAGTTTGGAGACGCCACTTCTTATACTGCACAAAATACTGGAAATGGCCCATGAGTCGCTAGACAGTTTTAATTTGCATCTCAGTGAAAACCAGTGGCCTGCAGACGCAGATGCCGTAAAGAGGTCCGCCAGAAGTGTAGACGAGGAAAGAACTGAGCGGCCAGACGGATTAAGTGTGACTGTTGAGTCGAATGATGATGTAACACAACCAAATATCTCCTGTTCGACGGTTAGAAACTCAACACTTATTAATGAACAGCTGATTAACAATAATACCAAAGAAAATACCAATACTTTTGTGAATAAGTTCTATAAAGTTTTATGCATATTGTTCACTTGGCCAGAATATTCATCGATTAGAAGTATGCACTTTTTGATAATTATTAAAGTACAATTATAATTTTTTTTAAATAATTTTTCAGAAAAATCTAACCAAATACCACGTTTAGTACACAGTATTTTTACGTATACGTGGAATAGATATTCGAGAGTTAAAAGTATGAATTTTTTAATGATTATCATAGTACAGTACATAAACCTAAAAATTATTTTTCAGAACAACACGCCAAAATAGTTGAAAAGTTATTTACAGTTCATACCAATTTACTACTCTATCCGCTTATGACGTCAATTGTATCTATACTTGGAAAATATCGGCGGCTTGAAGGTATGCATTTTTAATGATTATCTGTACAATAATAATAATAATTTTTAAATAATTTTTCAGGATTGTCTGCTACAATAGAAGTTGGCTTGTATGCGCTATTAGTAGTTTTCTGTGGTAAGAAATATAGTTTATCAGATATTTTGTATGACATTTAATTTATATTTAATTAATTTTATTACTGATTATATTATAATTATTTATTTATAGTATTCAAAATAATATTTTAGCAACAGGCGAGGCGTGGATATAAATATGTGAAGGGATGAGGTCTACTTTTTTTACAAATACTACAAATATATTTATTTTTTTTGTTTATAAATATTTAGGGCGGCTTCCTAAGGTACAGTCTGACGACAACTTGTTGCTTCACACATTTTTATTGAAAGCTTGAATTTAGAAATAATTTCTATAGGTACATATTATTATTAATTATTATTTTTCATTTCATAAACTTTATATATTTTTTTTCAAGGATTGCTGCTGTTTGTTACTTTCAGAGTTGCACGTAAATTATGGAAATCCGTACGTAAATTAAACCAGAAGCAAAACAATATGTTGTTGTACATTGTGTAATATAATAATAATATAATATATTTTACTTTGTTAAACGTGTAATACGTTTTACAATTAACTATTTCAAGTTGCAGTTTCTTACATTACTATAACTGGAATACTTGCTGTTGAAAATGAATCCACCCTTAG